>JADRCC010381119.1:2423-15121 GCA_019843855.1 Hylomyscus alleni
CTCTCTCTCTCTCTCTCTCTCTCTCTCTCTCTCTCTCTCTCTCTCTCCTTTCTCCCCCCTCCGGACCCTCATCTCTTAGCTGACATGAACTGTAAGGAGTGGGCATGTTGGGTATTTAAAAGCATCTGGATATTTTGAAACCCCACATATCAAAACAAGTCTTCAAAGGAGAACCTCAGTTCTGGGCCATTTATTTTTAACTGTGGTTGATTTCTCTCTCTCTTATTAAACAGATTTTTAGTTCAGTGGCCAGCATTTTTGCACATGAAGGAATTCAATTATTGACATGCATGGAGGAGGTTTAGCATTGGGTTCTGGACATTAGCCAATGAAATTAGTCATCTTGAAAGGTAACTGAGGGTACTCTTGTCCTTGGGGTTGCAAAAGTAGTTATGTGTGCAAACGGATTACTGAGCTAATTTTGGAAAATAATAACAATAGCTCTTGCTAACATTTATTGAATTCTAACTGTGAATCATGCAAAAAAGATTATTTATGCTGTTTCATTTACAGGATAACTTTATATGTTGGGAACTGTTATTGGCATTTTATAGTTAAGGGGGAAAAAACCTAGCCTAGAGAATTGAAACAACTTACTCGCAATGTTATAGAAACCAAGTGCAGCAAGGCTAAGATTTGAATCCCAGAGCCAACCTAGTTGGCCTTTATTTCCTGTTCTTTACTGTGTAGCATCAAAGCAGACATAGAAAGTCTGTGCTACTCAAATTGAGTGAATGGAAGTCACACAGGAAGAAGTATATGTCTCCCTCTCTTCATACCCAGAGCCCAGAGAGACATGTACCCATGATACTGTGTGTTAACTTTCACGGTCATCTCCTCTTATACTTTCTGGCATTTCCTATCTTCCATGAGAGGAGAAGAATGGTGTAACCCCACAGGCATGTAGGAGTGAGATCTTGCGAAGGATTTTGGGAGGTACACAAATTGTTTTATGTTCTCTGCAGGAAGAAGCAGCACTGAACCCTGCAGTGATTAAAGGGCTACACGAAAGACTGGTAACAGAATTCAAGGAGATGGGAGAGAAACCTAGTAAAGAAGCAGGAATTCACATGTGGTCCCAGAGTACAACTAAACATGAACAGCTCCTTTGGAACTGACACATGGATCACAATCCTAAACAGTAGAATGTCAGGTTCACATTATTCTTTGGGTTATAGATATGACAGGGCCCAAATAGGTATCATGTGTATTCCTGCTTATTTACAATGAGTTGTCTTCTCAAGACAGAGATACCATGGTATTTAAATATTTAAAGTATTTGGAGTAACCATTGAGAGTTTATTGTATTCTTTTTTTTCTTTCACTCAAAATCAAATTCTCAAAGTAAGAAATCAATTTAATAAAAATAAAAGATCCTGAAGATACATGTCCATAGCTTTCTGTGAACACAATACATTATGTCTATAAAGTTTTTAATTTGCTTAATAAAACTATGTTTGCTAAGATGTTTAACATATGCCTACCCATAATGAACACAGTTAATGTGAGATTGTAGGTGGAAAAAAACACTCATCCTAAATCCTTTATTCTGAGCTAAAACTTCAGAAAGCAATTATCTGCAGAGAACACTTGCATTTTAAGAATATTCCATGGGTTAGAGACATTACGCCTCATATGTATACCAGAGTGACAGTCTTACCCCAACTAAAGTCATCCTTCCCATCTGCAATAAAATTTCCATTTTCCCAAGTCAACCACAGACTAAACATTCAACAATTGTGTGCACTCAGCAACCTCATGACTTTGGGGGGGGGGTTGTTTAAGGAATCACTCTAGAACCAATTCATCTTCATGCTTCAAAGACTTCTCATTGAGAAGTATTCCAAATGTTTGTAGCTATTTTAAGATTAGTTGTTTTTTTTTTTTTCTGGAAGTTTAAATGTAAACTCAAACAAATGTTTTCTGATCATTTTGGACTCCTTTAACTAACTTAAAGTTCACCTCATGTTCTGACTATAGGTTTCAAGCATAAATAGAGTTTTACTTCTGTAACTTTTTAAATACTTTCGAAGGGTACCTCTTCCTAACACTTGCCTTTCCAGCTCTTCCCCTGACATTGTTTGATAGGTTGTTTGATAGACAAAGTCATATAGAAGATAAATTGAATCGGTTGTTTTTGTTTCCATTATAAGAAATCCGTCTTTGAGA
This sequence comes from Hylomyscus alleni, assembly GCA_019843855.1. Classification (NCBI taxonomy): domain Eukaryota; kingdom Metazoa; phylum Chordata; class Mammalia; order Rodentia; family Muridae; genus Hylomyscus; species Hylomyscus alleni. The sequence continues at coordinate 4,593 of JADRCC010381119.1, forward strand.
TGGAACAGAGACTGAGGGAATGGCCAACCAAATGATTGACCCAACTTGAGACCCATCTCATGGGAAAGAGCTAACCCCTAACACTATAAATGGTACTCTGCAGCTTGCAGACAGGAGCCTAGCATAACTGTCTCCTAAGAGGTTTTATTCAGCAACTAATGGAAACAGATGAACAAACTCATGTCCAAACATTGGGCAGAACTTGGAGAATCTTGTGGAAGAGTGGTCAGAAGGACAGTGGGAACTAGAGGGGTCAAATATACCATGAGACCTACAAAGTCAACTAACCTGGGCCCATGGAGGCTCACAGAGACTGAACCACCAACCAAAGAGGATGCATGAGCTGGATCTAGGTCCCCTATATGAAAGTAGCAGATGTGCAGGTTGGTCCTCATGTGTGTCCTGTATTAACTGAAGCAGGGGCCGTCTCTGACTCTGTTTTTTACCTTTGGATTCCTTTCCTCTATCTGGGCTGCCTTATCTGGCTTGAGTGGGAAAGAAGTCCTACTTCAAATTGATGTGCCAGGGTGGACTGATACCCAGGGAGGGCCTTCTCTTCTCTGATGAGATGGCAAGGAGGGAATGGGCAGAGGGGCTTGTAAGGGTGAGACTGGAAGGATCAGAGGGAGGGGGAGCTGCGATTGGGGTGTAAAGTTAATAAATTAATGAAAAATATCCATCTTGGAGTTGTTTTATAGAGAAAAGATGTTCTGTTATAAGCTAGCATGAAAACATAGGTACCATAGAGAGTTGTTCTATTATTCTTCCTTATATTCTGTTTAGATGACTTAGGTTAATCATTCTTTATTTGGCCTTGGTGATCATTCCTCTTTCTAGAACTTTCTACTGGTATTGGCAAAATTATAGAATAATGTAAAATTGTTTTTTTTCTCATGATAAAATGTTTCCTAAATAATTTGTTGTGAGAAGTACATTACAAACCAAGTATGGTAGCACATACCTATAATATGATTATGTGGAGGCTGAGCAGGAGGATCATGGTTCAAGACCAGAAAAAAGGATTGATGTTTCAGATGAGAATTAGAGGTCCTTTTTTTTTTTTCCTTCCGAAAAGCTATCCAGAACACATATAAAGTATCAACCAGAAACTGGAAGCTCTAGAGGAGGATCAAAGCTATGTAATTTTAAGGCCCAAAGGAAGTGACAGTCTAGCCAAATGGCAACCAAGTTCTCTTTTCTGAATACTACTGGGGCCTTCATTGTGGATTTAGGACAGGCCAGAGATGCACCATAAGAGAGATGAGTCCCTATTAGATGCATTGCTGCAAAGACACATGTGCTGTTCTACCTGAAGCCTCCAAGGACGCTCTGTCTCCTCCACCCATCTTCCCATTGATGCTCACTTCTTGATTCTATACTGTCTTTTTCCTATCCTATATGGGCATCTAAATAGTCTATAACTTTTGGACCCTTAGCAAGAAGTTAGGTTTCCAACTCGTGATGTATGATCAAATGCAAACTTTAGAAGTGTTTGCTCCACAAGACATTTAATATAACGAGACATTAATAAATTGACCAGAGACTTTAATTCTATTTTTTAATCATTGCAAAAGTTCCTGTGTGTAGTGTGTGTGTGTATGTGTGTAGTGTGTGTGTGTGTGTGTGTGTGTGTGTGTGTGTGTGTGTGTGTGTGTTCAGAGATGGGGTGGTTAATGCTCATAAAATAACTTTGAGTAGTCATTTTTCTCTTTTATCTGTACCTCGTTTCCTGGGATGGAACTCAGTCATTAGGTTTCCATAGTAAGAACCTTTTACCCAATGAGACATCTCACTGGCTCCAAAGCCACCATTTCCAGGTGGATAGAAAGAGAATCTAATGGTGCCAGGCAGAATCTTTTGGCTGTCAGAACCAATACTTTATCTACTACTACTTGATCTCCACACATCCCTTCCAAAGTGGGAGTGAATGTTTTCATGGCAGGATGTGTTAACCGGAAGGACATTTGTTCTCCTGCCCAGTCCACAGTAAACAACACTTTCTCCTTTGTAAGAGGATTATTGCTTTTGCCTTATTTTAGTTATGTAAACTGTGATGATCACTCGAGCTCTGAGTCTTCTTTTGCCTTAGGGCTCTCTCTCCCAAGCCTGGGATGAAGCTCAACAAAGGTGCCCTTTGCACAGGGCAGTGCCTGCAAAGAGGAAGATCAAAACACAGGAAAGGGTAACAAAAGGCAAGGCCAGGTCTACAGTCAGTGTGGGGATTACTAGTCAGAGAAGATAGTTGAAGTCTGGGGTTCTGTGGTGACTTCAGAGAATGATTCTAGAATATTGACTGTATCGGATGAGCAGTATCAGAAAGTCCTGCTGACAGGAGTCAGTGTCATTCTTGTGACTGAATTTTTTGGCCCAGGTACCACCATTATTACTTTTGCAGGTCAGCTGTAGAGGCTTGCGCCTCACTCTAGTAGTATATGAGAAGTCTGCAACTGCCATCCGACATCTCCGACAGGACAGACATGGTAGTTATTATCAACTCAACAGGGTTTAGAATCACCAGAGAAGCAAGCGTCCAGGCCTCTCTGAGGGGTTTCTCGATTAGGCTGGTTGAGGTGGAGGAAACCACCCTAGCTGTGCTTGGCGCCACTCCATAGGTAGCATTTGAACTGTGTAAAAAGGAGGAAGAGAGCTGGGCACAGGCATTCGCTGCTCTCTGCTTCCCAATGAGGAGTAATGAGAACAGCTGCTTCCCTCTCCTCTTGACATAAATAACTGCCTGGCACAGGGGACAGTGCCCTCAAACTGTGAGCCAAAGCAAACATGTCCTCAACCTGCTTTTGCCTAGCATTTTGTCAAAGCAATAAAGAGTATAATACAGCAGGAAATACAAGCATGATCCGTTTGTCTTAGTTTTCTTCTGCATCTCAAAGTTTGCATCAGTGCTGAGCAGGACTAAAGTGTCCGAGACTCCCTCTGGACATATTCCTCTGTTAAAGTTCAATTAAATTCTCCATGGACATAAACATTACAGAAATCTAATTTATGTGGTCATTTATACTCTACGGCATTGCCTTTCTAAGGACTTTTCAGTTCTTTTAAAACGTGTTTCCCTCATTATGAACGTATGAGATATGATGCAAATTTTCCCAGATTCAGCCCTGAACGCGGTTACCAGAGGACGTAGTCTTCAGTGCTCTGGTGCTGAAAGGAAACGTATCATTCTAAAATTAGCAATGGCATTTCACTAAAGAGTAAGCCTCATACGGTTCTCACAGATGACTTAAAACTTTTGTCTCTAAAATGCTTACAGCCCATAACCTGAATGTCAAGTTTCACAGTGTGGTATAACTGCTTTCCTAACACAAAATAGAAACCTGTGAAAATGTGGAGGTGTGACAGATTGCAGGGCAACATTTACAAGTTCTTCCCTTAGTTAGGATACAGTCTTTCCATTCATAACTTGAGCAAACCCCTTAAGCTTCTCCTCTTGAGCCAGTGTGCAGTTGCTCAATAGAATGAAATATCCATATAAATAGAATATTTGTATTTGGGGCACCCTAGAGGATGTTTGATAGGTATACATGTATAGGGTTGACACATGCACACTCTCCACTGTGTGTATGTGTGTGTCAGTGTACATGCATACATGTGTGTATGTGTGCCAACACATGTGGAGGTCAGAAGTCAACCTCAGGACTCACCAATTATATCAGACTGACTCTTCAGCAATCCCCAATGATCTTTGTCTCTACTTCCCTAGTGCTAGAGTTATAAGCATTGTTCTACTCTACACAGATCTTTTGAAAATAATACCTTTATTAGTTATTTTAAAATTTCAATGTGTTTTAGTCATTCTTTTACCCTCTCCTATCTTCATTTAGATCCATTCCACCTCTTACCTACCCAGCCTCATGTTCCCCCCCATTTTATTAACCAATGGTGTCTAATTTGTGCTTGGACACCTCACTACTCCTTTTGTATACTTCTAGTCTACCTTGGACCATGGTGGATTTACCAGGAGTCATAGCCCTAAAGAAAATATACCCAGGTTTTATGTGGAATTCAATAATTGAATTAAGGTCTTCATGCTTATACAGCTACCACTGTTAGTAACTGAGCCATCTACCCTGCTCCCAAAAATACCAGATTAAGAAACAAAATTAGACTGTTCACCAACCATCATAAATGTACACGTGAAATAACAAAATAATGGGACTTACATTTGCACCTTGAGTTGTTTTAAATGTAGTATTAAGTTATTTTCAGTGTAGTATTAAACCTAATATTTAGGTTTAGCACATATTTAATACAAACTCTAAATTGATCTTAAACCAAGTGAAGCAAAGTTGTGACACTTGGTGTATTGCCAAAGAAATAATAAACTTTGCTCAAGTGAATGACAAGTGCGTTTGTATAAACACAAGTGCTTTTGTATTTACTCAGTACTACCGAACCCAGGGCCTCAGCCCTGAGTTTCCTAATGCTTCCTATAAGGCATTCGCAGTTCAGCTTCTGTCTCTTGTTGCTATTGCTTCCTACTGGTGGAATCACACAATATGAAATTATCTCTGTAGTTCAGCCCACACAGTAAATCTCTGGTTTGTGATTTCTTAGTCTTCCCCAGTTTCAAGCACTTCAAAGTTAGATATGATCTCAAAGTTAAATACCAATTATTATCAATGTTTATTAAATTGAAGCAACCCATGAAGAAAGTTAGCATAGTAGTTTGTACTTAATCTTTTTGATAAGAATACCGACTATATTAGCTGGGCAGTGGTGGCACACACCTATAATCCCAGCACTTGGGAGGCAGAGGCAGGCAGATTTCTGAGTTTGAGGCCAGCCTGGTCTACAGAGTGAGTTCCAGGACAACAGCCAGGGCTACACAGAGAAACCCTATCTCAGAAAAACAAAACAAAACAAAACAAAATAATACTGACTATAGAATTTGAATACAGCTAAGATTTCTGCTACATTCCAGAATCTCCAGATGTCTGCCTATTTCTTGCATCTTGAACCCTGACTCATGATTTAGAAGTGATGTTATACATGTTGGTATCTTGCTTCCGGTCCTGACAGGCAGAAAGGCAGAATTCAATGGGTGGGTCCTTTCACTTTCTCCACTTTCTTGTAATAGAAGAGCACCTAACTCTTCTCACACTGGAAAATAAAGAATAAGGAAAGATTTCTTGGCTGAGGGAATAACTATTGGAACAATAATGATGAAGCTGGTACTTCTTTTTATCAGCAATTAATTGAAAACCAGATGCCAGGTGGAACATTTACACTTCCCACAGTTCTGGCAGCAAAAAGTGTTTATGAAGGATGTCCCACTTATAGTTACAAAGGCCGATAGAACAGGTGCATTTGAGCCAAGTTTGAAAAAAAATAAACTACAGTTCATATAAGGACAACAGTATTATCCAGGCTAACTAGAAAATATGATGCTAGAAAGAAAAACTGAATTTCTGTGTTTTCAGGTTTCTTCAAATGTTAAAACCTTGTACATTATACATAATTAAAATTATATATATATATATGTATATATATATGTATATATATATGTATATGTGTATATACATATATATATATATATATATATATATATATATATGAGTCAAAATGTTAGTGTAGAATATACACTTTAGTGTACATATTTGGTTGCTTTGTGATAGGATGTTGAGTGTTGTCCATTTAACGGAATCTAGAATCACGTAGATCACAGGTCTCTAGGCACACCTATTGAAGGTTGGCATAGCAGCCTTAAGTGAAGTTGGAGGATATGCCCTCTGAGGTTGGAGCTGTGATCCTGGACGGTATAAAGGGAGAAAGGGTGCTGGGTAGAAATTCATGGATTTTGGTTTCTGATGATGGTAGTGATGGGAACAGCTACTTCAGAATTCTGCGATCTGGATTTCCCTATCCTGGTATACTGTACTCTTGAACTGAAAGCCAGAATAAACCCTTCCTACCCCAAGCTGCTTGTGTCAGAGTATTTTATCAAGGTAGCAGGAACAGAAATAGAGACAGTCATCCTAGCAATTTCACATCACCCAACAGGAAAATCTATAATACACATGAATAACTATGTTTAGCTGTTCTCAAAGTCATGCTTGATGATTCTAGAGTCCTAAGGTTTTAAATCTAATCCAATATATCATAAATAATGTGTGCATAAATAATGTGTGCACAACAGATAGAGTGAACCTATTAAATGGAAGCACCAACAAATATATATATATATATATATATATATATATATATATATACACACAAGTCCTCATAAAAGACATTGACTATGCTTTTTATGTAACATTTTCTATAGATGTATCATTTTGCATAATAAACTAGCTGCAAGAAATTCCAAGTTAATAAAGTACAAACATCAGACTGTCTATGAGATAAATAATTAGTTCTTGTTGTGACTTAGACATTCAATTAAGAGATGAGGTTAATGCAAACAGTCCTAGATAGACTAGATCTATACAAAAAAATTACAAAACTCAAACAAAAATGTGTGATGTGATATGAAAAATAAAGACAAAAGATATATTCCCCAACAAATGGGTCTATCATAAAAATTCTAAATTTTACAAGTTAATATATGGAATAAATGAAATATCTTGAAGTTCTAGGTAGAGCAATAAAACAACAAAAGGAGATCAAGGGAATACAAATTGGAAAGGAAGAATTCAAGGTATCTCTATTCAAGAATGATATGGTAATATTCATAAATGACCCCAAAAATTCTACCAGAGAACTCTGACAGCTGATAAACACCTTCAGCAAAGTGGCTGGATATCAAATTGACTCAAGGAATCTATAGTCTTACTTTATACAAATAAAAAACAGGCAGAAAGAAATGAGGAATACAACAACCTTTGCAATAGTCACAAATAATGTAAAATATTTTGGTATAACTCTAACCAAGCAAGTGAAAGACTTGTATGACAAGAAGATCAAGTCCCTGAAGAAATTGAAGTTATCAGAAGATGGAAAGATCTTCCACGCTCATGGATAGGTAGGATTAACATAGTGAAAATGGCCATGCTATCAAAAACTATCAACAGATTCAATGCAGTCCTTATCAAAATTCTAACACAATTTTTAATAGACCTTGAAAGAACAATTCTGAACTTCATATGGAAAATCAAAAAATTCAGGATAGCCAAAACAATCCCACATTAAAAGACATTCTAGAAGAATCGCCATCCCTGACCCCAAGCTGTACTACAGAGCAATAGTGATAAAAAAACAAACAAACAAAACAAAAAAACAAAAAAAAACAGCATGGTATTGGTTCAGAGACAGACAGGTTAATCAATGGAATTGAACTTAGACCCAGAAATAAACCCACACACATATGGACACTTGACTTGTAACAAAGAAGCCAAATCCATACAGTGGGGGAAAAAAGGAAACATCTTTAACAGATGTTGCTGGTCTAACTGGCAGTCTGCATGTAGAAGAATGCAAATTGTTCCATATTTATTACAAAGCTCACCTCCAAGGATCAAGGCCCCCAACACAAAACCAGATACACTAAATCTCATAGAGATAGTGGGAAATAACCTTGAACACATTGGTATAGGAGACAGTTTCCTAAACAGAACTAAACACCAGTGGCTCAGACTATAAGATCAACAATTGATAAATGGGATCTTATGAAATTGAAAAGCTTCTATAAGGCAAAGGAAACTGTCAGTAGGACAAAAGAGTTGCCTACAAATTGGGAAAAGGTCTTCACTATCCTTACATGTGATAGAGGGCTAATATCCAAAAATATAGAAAATTCAAGAAATTAGACTCCAAGAAACCAAATAACTTAATTAAAAAATGGGCCACAGAGCTAATCAGAGAATTTTCAACAAAGGAAAAGCAAATAGCTAAGAAGCACTTAAAGAAATGCTCAACATCCTTCATGATCAGAGAAATACAAATCAAAACAACCCTGAGATTCCACTTTACACCAATCAGAACAGCTAAGATCAAAGACTCAATCAACAGCACATGCTGGTGAGGATATGGAGAAAGAGGAACACTCCTCCATTGCTGGTGAGATTGCAAACTGGTACAACTACTCAGGAAATCAACTTGGAGGTTTCACAGAAAATTGGAAATAGTTCTACCAAAGACCCCACTATACCAGTCCTAAGCATATACTCAAAAGATGCTCCACTGTCTTAGTCAGGGTTTCTATTCCTGCACAAACATCATGACCAAGAAGCAAGTTGGGGAGGAAAGGGTTTATTTAGCTTACTTCCACATTGCTGTTGATCACCAGAGGAAGTCAGGACTGGAACTCAAGCAGGTCAGGAAGTAGGAGCTGATACAGAGGCCATGGAGGGATGTTCCTTACTGGCTTGCTTCCCTTGGCTTGCTCAGCCTGCTGTCTTACAGAACCCAAGACTTCCATCCTAGGGATGACACTACTCACAAGGGGCCCTACCCCGTTGATCACTAATTGAGAAAATGCCCCACAGCTGGGTCTCATGAAGGCACCTCCCCAACTGAAGCTCCCTTCTCTGTGATAACTCCAGCCTGTGTCAAGTTGGCACACAAAACCAACTTGTACATCTAGTACATCCACCTTATCACAAGAACACATGCTCCACTATTTTCATAGCAGCTTTATTTGTAATAGCCAGAAACTAGAAACAACCCAGATATCTCTCAACCAAAAAATGGATACAGAAGATGTAGTTCCTTTATACCAAGGAAAACTATTCAGCTATTAAACACAAGGGCATTGTGAATTTCACAGGTAAATAGATGGAAGGAGGAAATACCATCCTAAGCAAGACAACCCAAACCCCAAAGGACATGCATGTTACATACTCACTGATAAGTGGATATAGCCATAAAGCACAGAATGCTCATGATACACTCCACAGACCCAAAGAAATTAAACAAGAAGGAAGACTCAAGCAATAATGTTGAATCACACTTAAAAGGGGGAACAAAATAGTTACAGGAGGCAGAGGGAGGAACAGAAGTGAGTGGAAGGGGAAAGGGGGGGATAGGAAAAGCAGGCATGGGGAGAGACAGGAGATGCAGAGGGTCAGGAGAATGAATGGAAATCTGCAGCTGCCTGTGGTAGGGGTTTGGGGGGAATCTTTAGGAAGTCTCAGAGACCTGAGATGGGGGAGGCTCCCAGGAGTCAACGCGGGTAACCTTCACCTAGATGCCTAACAGTGGGAACATGCAACCTAAAGAAGCCAAGCCCTGTAGCCGGGCAGGACTCCCAGTGGGGAGATAAGGACACCAGCCCACCCACAAAATCTTGACCCAGAATTTGTCCTGTCTGAAAGAAACGCAGGGATAAAGACAGAGCAGAGACTGAAGGAATAGCCAACCAATAATAAATAACTGGCCCAATTTGAAACTCATCCCATGAGCAAGCCTCAACCCCTGACATTATTAATGATTCTGTTATGCTTGCAGACAGGAGCCTAGTATAACTGTCCTCCGAGAGGCTCTATCGAGCAGCTGACTGAAACAGATGCAGAGACAAACATTGGACTGAGGTCAGGGACTCTTACGGAAGAGTTGGGGGAATGATTGAAGGCCCCGAAGAAGATGGGAAATCCACAGGATGACCAATAGAGTCAACTAACCTGGACCTCTGAGAGCTCTCAGAAACTGATCCACCAACCAAAGAATACTCACGGGCTGGAATGAGGCCTGCAGCACATATATATGTAGCAGATGTACAGCTCAGTCTCCATGTGGGACTCCATGTGGGATGACTGGTGTAGAGGCTCTCCCTAAAGTTCTAGCCTGATTGTGACATCCTTTGTCCAACATGGCTGCCTTGTCTGGCCACAGTGGGAGAGGATGCACCTAATCTGGCAGAGACTTGATGAGCCAGGGTTGGGAGATACTCAGTGGAGGAGCATCCTCTCAGAGGAGAAGGGGAGAATGACAGAGGAAGGGTACCAGTGAGGGGGGAGCAGGAGAGGGAGGGCCAGTCCTTGGGATGTTAATTAATTAAATTTTTTGTTGATGGGAGAGAATGTACAGAGGAGAGATAAACTTAGTCTATTCAGAGTAATATCATTAGAAAATATAAACCATGTGATTAGAAATAACGAGTTATTTTTCTATGCTCTGCTAGATACCAGGAAATTCAGAATGAAGATTCTGGTAGAACCTATGACTGCTTAGATTCTCTTCCTTCTTCAAAGGTGGTACCTCCCTGCTGGGTCCTGGTCTATCCAGAGTGACTGAGCTCTCTCAAACTTCCTTTATAAAGGCACTAGCCACATTCAGCTAGTCGGCCTCCAGAGAGTCATCTCTCAAAGCCCCTACCTCCTAATGCCATGACCATCTCAAAGACAGGATTTTAATAAAGGACTTCTGGGGACATATACATTTGGATTGCAGAACAAAATAAGCTTCACTCAAGGATGTCTGTGCTGTATAAAAAGATAGACCATTGCTTTAAAATTAGAGAAAGAAAGTAGATACATTTTTTCACCAAATAGTTTAAAAATGCAAAGATTAAAGCAATCTGTTGCTATGGTAGAATATTAGATCAGTGAAATTAAATAGAAAACACACACACACAC
>JADRCC010381254.1:0-12154 GCA_019843855.1 Hylomyscus alleni
CCTCTCAGAATTTTTTCCCCCACTCCATTTCCCCCCTCCTTTGGCCTCTGAGAGGTCCTCTCCCCTATCCCCTCTGACCTGAATTTATCTTCTCATCTCATGTCCTGCCATGTTGGCTTGTTTGACAGCAAAATGTCTTCAGGCTCCTTCTTGTGTTTTTCTAGTCTTGGGGCCTGGGTTCTGACTGCTATTAGTATTGTAGCTGTAGCTCTGCCTATAGGACAGGACTGAGCCTGGAGAAGGCATGATTGTGTACATCTTTTGGGTAGGAGGAGCTGGTCAATGCAAGCAGCTTAGTAGCTTCACAGAAAAGAATGGGTAACTCATTGCCTTCTGCCTTTGCTACTGTTTGCTGTTGTGATTGGCCCTTACTGAGTCACCAAGTGAGAACCTTAATGGCTGCTAGGATGTTGAGGGCCTCTATAACTGATTATATATTGTTTGCTTTTGTGACTTAAGGTGATCACCAGCTTCTCCTGGCCCTTGGGTAAATTTTTTATTTTCAGTCTAAGAAACTGGCACATGATTCTCTTAGTATCTGTCTATGTCATGGCCTTCTTAGCTTTTACTAAGGATGTTTAATTTCTCTGTTATGACTTTCCATTACACACAGTGGATGCTGCCTATACTTCAGGATCTGAAGAGTTGCTCCATATGCCTAAAACATGTGGCCTGACCTGGGCTGTCATCCTAGCAGGCCCTCAACTCTGAGAGTTCTATTTCTTGGCTTTCAGAATGCTCTGGAGATCTCAGGGTGTGTTGGAAACTGCTTAGGTCAAGCTTTTCTCGCCTCTCTCACCCTCTGTCTACTAAGTTGCCAAAGGAGACTTGAGTGGGGAGGCCATTGTCCTTGTTGGTCTATCCCAAGGACATCATAACCACTGCCCACTTGCTCTGTCCACAGGTGGAGTTTGAGTGGCTGAGGCAGTTCTGGTTTCAAGGAAATCGATACAAACTTTGCACTGATTGGTGGTGTGAGCCCATGACTCAGCTGGAGGGGATGTGGAAGAAGATGGAGAGCGTGGTAAGTGCTTGGGATCTGAGCGCGTTCCCTGGGGCACTACACTGTGCGGGTCCTCAGCTGTCTAATTTCCACAAGCAAACGTATACATTGTCAATGCAAAGGGCTGTGCTAGGTCATCTCCTGAGCAGCTGTCAGTGCAGCCTCCACTCACTTCAGGAAACATTTCTGATCTTCTCCACAGAGGGCACCCCACTAGACACGAGCTGGGACGCAGCAGGAGAACAGGCTAACAGCAGCACCCAGCACTCATTTGTGGGTTTATGTTCCAGCCACCACTCAAAGGGTTTCCCTTATCAAGATTTTAAATGCTTGCAACAATCGATGTGGGCAGCATGGTGAGCCCTAACTTAGAGATGTGAAAGTTTAGGGTATAGAGAAGTTAGATGCTCGTCCAGAGCCACTAAGTAGATGGCTGAGAAGAGCCCAGGCTGCCAGGCTGCAGAGCGCACATGCTTTTACTCACCATAGCCTATCAGTTTAGCAAAGAGAGAAATGTAGATGTCCCCGTGTATGTGTGACTATAGCTAAAATAAAACGGCGTTGTGGGGCCCCAAAAAATAAAACATCATGGTCTGGCAAGATGAGGCAGAGTTGTAAAGATGATTGTTACCAAACCTGACAGCCTGGGTTTTATGCCTGGGACCAACAAGGCATAATCAGGGTTCTGATTGACCAGCAGAGGACACCATGGAAGGGGAAAATGTACTCTCAGGGTCTCCTCTCCTCTCCATGCATGCACATGGTTCAGATCCATATCAGGTTCAGTTCATTACTGCTGACTGCTAGGAAGTTCCTGGTCTCATTGGAGGACCAAGAGGAAAGGAAAGGTTGAGGTGGGCTGTCTGGGGAGGAGCCATAGGTCTTGGAGTTGTAGAAACAAGATCAGAAGGCAGAGTACTTAGGTGTGAGGAACATGGACATGCCAGCAAGGTGGCAGGTGGAAGCCACTTGATGAGCCTCGGCTTGGGCAACCACAGTAACAGCAAACACTTGTGTGGTATTTTTATGATTACTGAAGATTTTATGAGTACTGAGAACTCAAGTAATGTTCATGATGCCCCCATGTGATAGGTATGACTTTTGTCTCACTTTTACTATCAGGAGACAGGAGCCCAAAGGCCTTATGTAACTTTTCCAAGGTCACCAGCTAATAGGTGGGAGAGCTGGGATTTGAACTCGAGAAGGCCTGCTCTAGGCTTCTTGCCCTTTGTCAGCTCACTGGCTTGACTTTGGAATGTAGAGGAAAGGTGATAAAAGCCTGCTGCCCTCTGGAGAGTGCCACTTCACACGCTTGAAGGGTGCCGAGGGTCACCTGCAAGGCGCACAGTGGTTGCCAGTCCCCACAATGTAATGTTTCTCTGGCAGCTTCATGGACCTATACGTGACGTACAGGAAGCTAAACAACAGTAAATATACAGTTTGATGAACTGAGAAATAAATATGTACCTATGGAACTATAATCATAGCCCACACTGAGACCTGTCTGTCACCTCCAAAAGTCTCCACTCTGGCCAGCCAACTTAGTGTTATTGTTTTGATAAAGATGTTAACGTTATATCTTCAGTAATCCCTGTTTTATAATAATGAGAATGTCAAGTTGCAAGTGTGAAGGCCTCAGCTTTAAGAGTCTGCATCAGAATGCACATCTCTGAGATCACTCAGGCTTGCCCTTGCAAGGATCAGCACCTGGGGGAGGGACACCATTACCCTCCTAGTGTATTAATAACCCCAGAGGCAGATTTCCCAAAACCTGGGTTAGTACACAGCACTGTGTAGCCAACTTGGAGATGACGAAGATTCCCTCTGCCTGGCTAGCTGGATTCCTGAGCCAAGCCTGAGGAGGAAATGCTGTTTTTATAGGGTGTGTACAACTTTGCCTGTGTGAACTTTGGAATTTTGTTCATTTTACATAGGCACTTAGGATCCTGCTTGCTGAGGCCTAGTTGTTGATGTCAACCCGATGTTGAAATCATAATCTATCAAGTTGTAAATTAAGGCCTAGAAATAAGTACGAAAAGAACTTGGTAATTTTATAAAATGAACTTTTTAATCATTTGTTTTTCATTTTATATACATTGGTACTTTGCTTGCATGTGGGGGTGTTTGATCTGCAACTGAAGTTACAGACAGTTGTGAGTTGCCATGTGTGTGCTGGGAATTGAACCTGAGTCCTCTGGAAGAGCAGCCAGTGCTTTTTAACTGCTAAGCTATCTCTCCAGCAATAAAAAAAGTTTTTATTATAGGAGTGTTTGATTTAGGAATACTCCACCCTGCCCCCAAGTGAAGTTTTTAGGATTGTGATCGTACAGCAATGTTCCTCAGTAATTCACTGAAAAGATATGACTGTAGATGTGTGTCAGCCTCAGTGGATGAGGATACACATTTGGTAGTAATGGCAATTAGTTAAAGAAGAATCTTCTTTTCATTATATTTTATACTGAAAGAGAGAGAGAGAGAGAGAGAGAGAGAGAGAGAGAGAGAGAGGGGAGAGAGAGAGAGAAGGAAAGAAAGAGAAAGAGAGAAAGAGATCTAAAACAAAACAAAAATACTAAAGGAGTAGCAATCTGGAGAATTTTCCAAAGCTCTTTTCTTTACTGAAATAAAACAAACAAACAAAAAAATCAATGTTTCAGTGTCTCCCTGCATACCACAGTTGGATCATTATCAGCGGAGTGAAGGATTGGGCCGAGATAAAAGGGATGTTTCTTCTAAATTAAGTTGAAGCATTGCTTTAGGCCTTTAAAAAAAGATTTCTAATAAACTCATGATAAATTATTTTTGCTATTGAAAGAGACAGCAGAGAATAATCTTTGGAAAAGTCTCTGGCTCTGTGGCTCTTCGTGCAGTGCCATGTGGTATTTGAGTATTGGGTCTACATAGGCATTGGCGGGTGCGGCTGGCTCCATCAGCCTTGCTTCAGCACTTTGGTTTAACTTGTAAGCAGTAGGGGGCAATGTTGAGCTGCCGGTTGGAGGTCCCAAGATGCTGCCTTTCAGGAAAATGCATATAAATGTCCCATTAACTGCCAAGAATTACCCCTGTTGCTTCAAGTTAGCTGTAATCTTCAAGATTCCATAACACAGGAAATCAGTTGTGGGTTCACAGATTCAACAGCAGTTTCACTTCAAAAATGCAGTGTTTGGTGCACGTTTAGATTCTGTGGAATTAAGCTAATTGAAAGGGCATTTCTTGATTGTTCTAATTTTTCTTCCATGGAATACATTACTCCAAATTATTATGATTTTAGACAAGTGATTCCTTGTTATCTTTTTGCGTTTTTGAGTTAATGGAGTCCTGTGCGTGCTGTGAAAAGGTGTCTTTGATCAGTGCATCTCTGTTCCGTACATGTCTGTCCTTTTTGGTGAGAAAAATAAGACCTGCCTGCCACCTTGGGCAGTGCACACATTGGTTCCCCCTTTTGCTTATGAGTGACCTTTGTTGACCCTTATACCAGGGAAGAGGCATGTGCTGGAACTTCTGTCTGTCTTCCTGTCCTTTTTCTCATATGGTTGGGAGGGGTTGTCTCCAGAAGCCTATAGGAGAATGGAAATGAATTTTGAAATAGCTGTTCCCCCATTAGTGGTAATTGCTGCACATGTCATAACCAGCCACATATTTCAGAAAGTTTAGTCAGCTGTACACAAACTCTGCCGGCCTCTGTCCCTACTCCGTGCCACAGCAAGCATGCCCTGGCACACTGCTGATTCTTACTGCTTCTCTCCCGGAGGACAGTGTGTGTGCTTGCTCTTGTGATGTAAATGTTAAACCCTTATATTTGAATGACATTCTGATAAAACATCGCCTCTCCCCTGAATATTGCGTGGTGAATTTATTGCACATTGAGCCCGGAGCAGCCTGACCCTTTGTACCACAGTCAAACCTTTCTTGCCTTCTTTGCTCTCAAGAAGCATTCTAACACTTGAGCACTAGTCACATATTTGTATTTTATTATATTTTTCAGCCAACCCACTACCTCTCATCCAAGATTATCATGTTATGAGGAGACACTTCGGAATAGGAGAGTTAGCATTTGAAAGAAACCGTGCAAGCTTTTCTTGCCGGCTAAAGAGGAGTATGAAAAGCTCAAGTCTCCTGTGAGGCAACGAAGTCTTGCTGTGGCCTGAGATTCAGTGGATAGGCCATTTGTCTCCCAGGGGTTGGTATCGCTCTTTGCAAAACTGACATTTATTTTACCTATAAAAATGTTTTAACACTATCAAATTCACGGCAAGACTGAGAAGAATGCCAGGGCTGAAATCCTCTAAATTGATGACATTTACTCATTTCCTTTTGACCTTAAAAACCTCTATTTTGTACAATCCAGAGGAATTATTCCAGAGGAGCTTCCTGAAGAAGTGCCCTGAGAAAAGCTGGTGGTTTATGTACTGTAGGAGATTTTTTCAGGCTCTTTATTCCTGTCGCTCTTCCTTTTGGGGGAGAAAGCGGCTGCTGCTTATCCTCCTTGTGTTTGACCATTTCCTGTCCCAACAGTCCCAATGCTACAGTAGCAACCTGTGCATGGCCTTAATAACCTTTGCGACCATAGTGGGTGCGAGCCAAGGCTGGATTATTTTAATGTATCCGTTTTGGATCAGTGTAAAATACAACATATAATTATGTTAGGTAAGCTATAGGCTACATTTAATTTGTCCATTTATGTTAAAATTTGGCTCAGGAGAGCAGAGAGATGTGGCGAATGAGTGGGTGTTTCATTTCATGACATAACCAGGTTCTTGTTGTTAAAGTTTTAACAGAGAGATGTTCTTCAGAATGTAAAGGCGTCCCTGACGAGTTATTTATACTAGTTTAATTCCAGGTGAGTCAGGCTTCCCTGCTTGCCATTGTGGGCTACAGGAGTCATTAGGAAGCTTGCTCTGGAGCAGCCTGCTGCTGCAGGGATGGATCCTCTGTCTGCGCTCCCACAGTCGCAGGGATGAGGGAGCCGAAGAGCAGTTGTGTTTATTTGTTTGGGGAAAGGTTAATGAAGCTGTCGCTGTAGCTGTGGATAAAGTTCTTTATAAGTGAACATGAGAACAAGGCTGGTTCTTATGCGCTGAAATATATATCAAACATAATGGTATTTAGATAACAGCGCAAGTAAATTCATATTAAAATTCCTCCTAAATTAAAGATTTTTAGGGGACCTGAGGGATATAACAATAAAATATAAATAAATATTTTAGGCTTATATTAGGGGTAAAGTCACCCAGGTACAGTATGTATATATTTACTTCTCTCCGTAAGTATTCCTGTCAATGCTGCCTGTGAATTACATGTACCTTGCCTCTCATTTTTCATTCTATTTTCATTTCTATATTTATTTTCATCCTTAATTGTGTGTATCGTCTATGTATGGATATGTACACATGAATGCAGGTAACCTTGAAAGCCAGAGGCTTCAGGTTCCCCTGGAGCTGGAGTTAGAGGTGGTTGTGAGCCCACCAGCATGGGTGCTGGGAATTGAACCTGGGTCCTCTGCAAGAGTACAACAAGCTCTTAACCACTGAGCCATCTCCCCAACCCTAGGGTGAGTACTTCTAATTTAGGAACAGAGTATATTTTAGTAATTTAAGATGTAGTGTGAAATGTCTGGTAGTTTTCAATTAAGATTTAAATTCCCTTCTCCCTTTTTTGACTGAGACATTGCTGAGTGGCTCAAGATAAGCCCAGATTGGAAGCAGGTTACACAGTTAGAAGCACCCAATAATTCAAATTCTGGAACACAGTAGTTTAGGACCTTTGTGTTTATCTTTGGAAATTGGGAAAAGCTACAACCCCTGGCTTACATTTTTAATGATCCTCAAGACATTCACTTGGTTCTTTGGACCCATCCCTCAAATCCAGTTTCCCACAGCAATATTGTTCTAAAAGCAAAAATACCTTGAGAGGGAGGCAGTCTTATGTGTAATTTAACATTGAACTTCTTTCTAAAGTGATTTGAGTTTTTCTTGATAGATTTTTGAGTTTCTCTTGGAGCAACCCCTGCCCCCCAGCTGCTACAGACTTAGTAATGATTTTTTTTTCTAAGCATGAGTACCCTGTCCTTTTCGGGGGTGGGGGGAATAATACAATTTCAAGAGAATTCAGACTTAAGCCTCCCAAGCAGAGTGTGCATGGGAAGCACAAAAGCCTGTGTTTGTGATTCTCTTTGAAGTGTTTTGCAACTGGATAAGGAAAAATTTAGAAAGCGGCTGATAGTGTTCAGGGTAAATACTTAAACCCCTTTAGAGAATTTCACACACAGATACTGTGTGCAGAAAAAAGGGGTACTTATGTTTCTTAAAGCTGCTACAGCCTGCAGCTTTGTACTTAAAGACAGAGGTGTTGAATAGAATTCTACTGAGGATACATCCAGTGACAGTATCTCCAGGAACATCAGAGCCGGCCAGTGGTAGACTCCCCGTAGTTAACCCTTGCATGACCAAGAGCCTTCTAGTGCCCAGGGTTAGGATATGTGAGGGACACTCAGAGGACTTGGCTGCCACCTCTGTTCTGAACACAAGAGCAAGACTCAAATCACAGAAAATGTGACAGGAGCTAGGAAATGCCAAGTGAACGTGTGGTCTCTCTTAACCTGTCAGTGCTCAGAGAGAGAGAGTCTGAGATAGGCAGGGTTCTCTTTTCACCTTGACACCAGAGCACTTGACAGATTTTTGTCCACTTTCATTAAGTATACACATGCGTGGCACAGACGTACACACATGCTTGGCACAGACACAGGTTTTAATGCATTCTATTTGTTAAAAACAAAACAAAACAAAAAACCCACAGGTGCATCCTCTTGTTTCAAATGTTTTTAACTACTATGAAATTGAAATCTGTGTAACGGGTGTAAAAGCCTTACCACTTCTCCTGGGGGAACTGTGGTAGCCTCAGCTGCTGGAATTTACTTTGGGGTTCTTTGACAAGCAGGCTGTAACATGCATGTGTGAGTTCAGAAACCCAGATGCCAGACTGGTGTGTCAGGAATTTCCATTTTTCCCAGGAAAGACAAAGTCTAACACATCATATACCTTCTTCCCTCCAGTGCTTTTTTAGAGGACCTGGTGGAGTAGTCTCCAATTACTCTCTGATCCACCATTCACCTTATAGAAAAGAACCAGTGCTGTGTCCTAAGTGAATCACAATACAGAGAATGAAGTGTTGTAAAAAAAAAAAAAAAGACAAGCCCACAGCTTTGAAAAGGAAGCAACTTCTATCCACATTTGTTTCTGCTGTTTTAATCCCCAAGTTAGCTAACAAGTAGTCCCTCAAAGTGTTGCCTTTTGAAGACCATTGTTATGGTGATTTCCAGACAGAGCTTGTAGGCTACATGGTGCATCCAGAATAGAGGTTCTAGAGGTTGGTGTGACTCCCCTTGCTCAGGGGTATCCATTGGGATTTTACCCTCAGCCCCAGTTCTGTCCCGAGTGTGGAGCACAATGCTACTCCTGCAATGTTCCCATCCACTGAGTGTTAAATATTTGTGGGGTGGGACTGGGAATCTTGTCATAGTTTTGCAAAAGTGTCCCTATGGAAAAACGCACTCAAACTGCTAAAAAGCTCGCTTCTCTGAGAACTTTTGGAACACATTTAATTGCCTCTCTCATACAGCAAGGGTAGCATAGCCACAGTCCTGCTTTTCCTCATCAACACCTGAAAAATAGCGAGCCTGCACTCTTCAGAAAGGAGTTGTGATATGGCGCCTTTGGTTTCTTCCAAAAGCACCTCTGTAATCACTGCTCAGCGATGGCTCTAATTCCATTTTCTACCTAACAGGTAAGGTACGGTTGCATTTTCTCCCCCATTATCTCAGCTTCATCCGGACCCCTCCCGTGACCATCACAGATAGATGACCTCCTGCTTTGTTTTGATTGGTTAACAAAATTAGCTTCCAGATTAAGAAATGGGGGTTATGAAGTCAGCTCTGAAAGGGAAGTGCCTATGTTCAGACATTATCTGCTTTAGCTGTAGGGACTTGGAGCTCCTGCTTTCTTGATAGTGTAATAGATCTGTTACTTAAGAATTGCTAATTTAAATGAGGAATTACAAAATATCCATAATTATTCATCAGATGTTAACAGATGTTTTGGAGGAACTAAGAGGTCGCACTTTATCTAATGCCCCCAAACCAGTTCTTCTCACCCTGTATATTGCAACCCCTTTTGAAAAATCTCTGTTTCCCAGAATATTATTATGATTTACAACAGGAGCAAATTTACAGTTATGAAGAACAACAAAATCATTTTATGACTGCGGGTCACTACAGCATGAGGGACCGTATTAAAGGGACACAGCGTTAGGATGGTTGAGAAGCCCCGCCCTGAGCTGTTGATGCAAGTAGCAGTGAGCTTTATGAAGAGTGGCCCTAGGACAGCACATGGTGCCCACAATGAAGGTATGCTTCCCTAGCACTGAAGAGTCATGTCCAGGGCCCCTGTGATGAGATGGGTGGACGCCACCCTGTAGCAGGTGCTTCAAATTAGGCACATCTCAAATCCCTGACCTCTCCCATGTCTCCCAGGTCAGCAGCTGACTGGGTCAGCCAGAGCTTGAGTATCCTCTTATTGAACTCCAACTCTAGAAAAGCTCTCTTTTCAAAATACACTCGTCAGCTGACCAGCCTTCCTGCCACCCCCTGTGAATGCAGCATGGTGGCTTATGGGAACTGCCATGGAACCAGCCTTCTAGTGCCTAGTAAATGTACCAGCTCCCCATCTGCAGCTAGGGCTCCTTTAAAATGAAAGTCACTGGCCTGGTCCAGACCTCCCATGGCATTCAGAAATCCATCTTCCTTGAGTGACTTTCAGAGCCACAGGACCCATACTTCTGCTGTTGTCTTTGTGTATATTTTTGCCTCTGGAATATTCTCTGCCTTGCTTTTCCCATTCCTCCATTGCACTTTGTCTTGTTTCACCCTTGGAGAGAGCGTCTCTGGTTGAGTTCACCCTCCTTCCAGGTTGCCTTGCCCTCTCTGCTTGCTCCATAGCACCTCACTAGATAGGGAATTTCTTTATTGTCTGCTTCAACTCATGTAGCCTCTCCTCTCACTGGGCAGCAGTGAAGCTCCCAGCTTTACCTATATTCGCAGCTCCTGGGACCATGGCTGGCACACTGCAGGTGCTTACCATACACTTATAGAAAGGAGAACTAGATGTGAGGTCAGTGTTCTGGTCAGTCCCACTATGTGGGGAAACCTGGCCTCTACAAAGTTTCCTTAAAATTACCTCCTAATTAAAAAGGTTATTTTAGAATAGGTTCTCCACGTAGAAGGCCGTCAGGAAAACACTGACAGCCATCTGCCTATCCAGCAGCTTTGAGAGCATAGTGTGAGTACAGAGGCAGGTTGTGTGTCTTTGGCATTTCTAGCTGAGAAGATTGAGAAATCACTGACAAATGACTTGTGTAAATATGGGGATTTTTTTTTTTAAATGAGAGAAATAGGCTTTTAGTTTCCCAGAGTCCTTGTATTGCCGCAACTTAAGAAGGCAGTGCTTTGTCTTCTTTCTTGGCATCATTCATGTCTTAGAGTTCTCTACTCTTAAAAAAAAAAATGCAGTAGAGTACAATCATGTCAAAATTAAACGACTTCTGTAGCAAAGCTTGAACTTTGTTGTGGTTAATTTCAAAATATAGAGAAGACAGCATGCACTGGACAGGTTTTGGGCACAGAACTAGGAAAATCCCTGAGGAATAGACCGACTTCCCCCAGCCAAGCTGGAAACTGATTAAAATATTTATCATCCTTTGGGTATGCAATAGCTTTTGATGATGGAAGGCATATTAATATTCATCTTTGCTGCTTGTCTACACTTCAGACAGATCCCAGGAAAGGATGTTCAAATGACCAGTTTTCTTTCCTCACCAGGAGCCTTGAGCCCCGGTGCAGCTTGGAACCAAGACATGCCTTGTGATGTGACTGAGCTTTTCCTCTGGGGGATGGGGATGGGGGGAGTACAAACCAAGGGAGACCTTTGCACTGGGAAGCTTTAAAGGATTACTGCTTTCTCAAGGAAGTCTTTTGCTAGAACAAAGGGAAAAGTTGGGCCATAATTTTATGAGCTACAGAATTCCTGTGCCGTCTGAGTACAGGAAATGGACCTGGCTTCTTAGGTGAAGTCGGAGGAGCCAAGCTTTGTAAAGGGTTTTGATGGAAAATGACACTGGAAGTGGGTCCCCCCTCCTTCCCTATCTCCCCTCCTCCTCCCTGCTCCAACCATTTTGTTGAAGAGGAAGGAGGGAAAATAATTAGTTGTGCCTGCCTCTTCTGTCCAGGTCTTCTTGTGTTGTTTTGAGTGACCATCGATTGCCCCTTCATCCTCAGCCAGAGACAGAGTAAGCATACTGTCCCGATAGCCAGGCTGAAGCAGCTCAAGGTGGCTTCTGGGAGTCTTAGGATGAATCTTATCTTCCTCCTCCTCTTCCTCTTCCTCCTCCTCTTAACGAAAGAAAGGATCTGACTCTTAGCTGTCTTAGTTAAGCAGCGTTTTCCAGGTAGATTGGAATAACCTAGGTTGCATTTTTGGGTGCAAATATGAGCGTGAAGGAACTTGACCTTTTTTATTGATTGACTTGAGAACTAACTAGTAATTGAAAACGAAGCTTCTCATAAAATGACTAACACGTTAACACTTAATTTCAATATTTCAAATCTGAAAATTCAGACTCTTCCCTTTTACACTTACTTTTATAATTCCATGCTCCTCAGATATTTGCATGAGTGATAACCTAAAAATTGGGCAATAATTTTCTTTGAAATCTATTTTAATATTGTAACATCAGAAGAGAAATGTTCTGTCTTCATCTCGTCATTTAATCATACATCTGCTCCATGTCGTCCAGATAAGGGAAGTTGTACAAAGAGCTGGGACTTAGGTCTCCCAGGCTGATAAGGCGAGAGGCAGTAAGTGATTCAGTGGGAGGAAAAATCAAAGAAGAAAGGCAGAGTCTGACACAGGCCTGTGGGAAAACGAAGGATTCTGATAGATGGAGACAGGAGGAAGATATTCAAAGATGGCCAGAGCGGAGATGCAGTAAGGCAGGAAAACATTCTATTCTTGTAAACTTGATTAGACTTCAAGGAGTTTGTTTTGTGTGAGTTGGGCAGCGACAGATAAGATGAAAAAGATTAGCGCAGGCCTTTTTTTTTTT
>JADRCC010381292.1:0-10513 GCA_019843855.1 Hylomyscus alleni
AAGGGAGGGGAGGGGAAAGGAGGGGAGGGGAAAGGAGGGGGAGGGGAAAGGAGGGGAGGGGAAGGGAGGGGAGGGAAAAGGAGGGGAAGGTAGGGGAGGGGAAGGGAGGGGAGGGGAAAGGAGGGGAGGGGAAGGGAGGGGAGAGGAAAGGAGGGGAGGGGAAAGGAGGGGAGGGGAAAGGAAAAGAAAATGATTCCAGAAGGAGAGTAGTCATAGTTACACCCCAATTTGGTAGTTGATGATCAATTAATAGCTCAATTAATGTTCATCATCTTCAGAAGAATCCCCCAGAACTGAATGGTGACAGAGACATTTAAGAGGCACTGTGTAGGCTGTGTGCACTGAGTAGGTGTTTTTTTCCATGCTATCTCTCAAGTATGGCCAGCGGTGAAGTGATGAGTGTTCAGCTGTTCTGGAAGAGATGAGAGCAGTACTCAGTTTTGTAGCATTTGTCTGTGAAAAAGTTCTCATCAGCACCCAATCCACATGCCAACAATATGAAAAAATCCAAAAAAACAAAAAAACAGATAGCCGTCGGGAATTCTAGAGAGCCTGGGTCATCTCCGGAGGTACACGCGGAGTCAGCAGCATAGTCAAAAATCTCCTACGTTTGTGTTCTTCAGTATTCTGATTCCTTGCTCTCTCCCCCTTTTCCTTCCGTTTTGTTCTTGAAATAATCACGGTTTTCTTGGTATGCTTCCATCGTAAGAAGCCTGTGGTCTGGATCAGAGGTTCTCCATGAACTTCACATGTTGATACCACTGAAGGTCTGGCTACAGAGTCGCCATGTATCTGACTGAGTAGGGCTAGGTTGTGCCTACAAATCTGTATGTCAGGAACGTTCCTAGGGGAAGCCAATATCGGTTGCTCCTGTCATCTCTGAGTCTCTTAAGAGCAACACTGAGTTCCACACAAAGTGGGTTTTAAATACAGGCTTCTGCCAGCAGTAACAATTAAATGCCAAGTAATATTTTTTGTGACCTTTCTACCTGGATCTCCAACAGGAATTCTAGAGAGCCTGGGTTGCGCTGTTCATCTCTCCAATAATTTTTAGTTGCACCTTGGCCACTTGAGGCAGTTGAAAACAGCTATCTTCCCTGTGCCTGCTTTCCCAAAGGACTTCCCTGCTGCCAGGGAGCCGCCCTCACTAGGAAAGCTTCAGAAAGAGAAAGGGGGAACAGGATGGAAGTTTAATCCACTGTGGGGTCCCTCTTTTCCCCTGCTATACTGGCATGATTCCTTTGTACACATAAGTTTTAATATATGTGTTTTTTTTTTTTTTTCTGGTCTGGAGACATTTTATCCCCTCCCTCCTCTTTGAGTTATTCCCACATTGACCTTCAGGAACAGAACTAGCCATTTTCTCCTGACCTATGGATTTGTATGTAAGGAGACAACATACAGAGCTGATCATTTTTCATTTTTGTATGTATTTAATGACAGATGACCAGATCCATTCTGAGCATGCCCGCTAGGGCTCCATAGCCTCACCACTGGCAGGAGAGCCCCTTTTAAGAACTCCCGCTTAGCCTTCTGTGCCCCCAGGACAGGTGTGGTGAGGGACCAGTGTTCCTCTTGGGATGCCAAGAAACTTGGAATATTGCCTTATAAAGCCATTGGGAATTTAAAGCAACTATTTTTTTTTTTTTTTTTTTTGGCAGGGAAAAAAAGCCTTTTGAAGTCTTCTAAAGGGAGGATGAATAATTTTCACTTTTTTTTTTTTGGTTTTTCGAGACAGGGTTTCTCTGTGTAGCCCTGGCTGTCCTGGAACTCACTCTGTAGACCAGGCTGGCCTCGAACTCAGAAATCCGCCTGTCTCTGCCTCCCAAGTACTGGGATTAAAGGCATGCGCCACCACCGCCCGGCTCACTTATTTTCTTAATGAGTCCGAATAGCTTCAGGTCAATAGCACTTGTGAAATGAACTTCAGAAAGAAAGGTCGACATGCGACATGCATGGGGCGTACATATGTACCAGTGAGAAGCTTTAACATTATCTGGAAAAGGAACAAAAGGGATTATTGTCCCATATTTGTTTGCTTCTCCTTCTCTTAACCCCAGTGATGGATGAAACAAAAAAGCGATGTTCTTTTTTTCTGTTTTCTCCAAAAGGCTTAACCATTCTATCTTCCTAATGTGCGGTGTGGTGATTTATTGTCAAAGGCACAGGTAGTAGGAACCAGCCTATGAAACAAGCTATCCTTGTCTTCCAGACCCAAACACTTAATCACACCAAGCAATTAATTTCAGAAGACAAGAGGTTTGGTTTGAGCTTTAGTACAAGTCGCCTCTAGGTAAAGATTTTGCCTGCAACCTCTGTTTTCTATTTGCCTCATGAAGGGTTTCAAAGCCTTTAGAGCTCCATTGGAAGGGTCAGAACTCATTCCTCATGTCCACTGTCACTTCTGTGCAAGTGCAGCCTCCTTGGACACTCTTGCTTGGACCTCTGAGGACTCCTTCAGCCATTGGTTTGCACTGAACGTGGGAGAAATAGTTCGTTCTTACAGTATCAAATGCTAATATATGAAATGCTTGAGGGGTACTTTTACGGCTCACAAGCTTATGTGACGTCTTACTGCAAACTTGGGAGTGTTAAGTAACTGGAGGTCAAGTAGAGTGTTAACAGCTTGGGCTGAGTGCTCTGAAGAATCTATTCATCTCACATAAATTGCCACATGGTTCCTATGAAGGCTAGTCTCAACCAGATATGAAGTGCCATTCAGAACTACAGACCTCTGCCATCCACAGACAAATCTACCAAGTAGAAGCTCTTCAGACCTCCTGCCTTCTTCGCTGTCAGCAAACATAACTTGGCGATATCTTAGAATCATTTACAGACATTCATTGCTTACTTTGAAGGGTAGAATCTAAAGACACACAAATGCATTTTTCTACTTTGCCTGAAATGTGTACTGTATAAATCTCTTTAAAGTGGAGGTAAAAAAACATGTTAGAAAAATTTGATATTCGTGGCAAAAAATTGATAATGTGCATTTTTCGCTTTGTTTTTAACGAAACAATAACACATGAGGTTGAATCAGTTTCTCAGCCTGGATTATTGATGTAAAGATAATATCATAGGAAGTTGCATGCATAAGCAACTATGATTTCAGTGGTAGGTTCTTCTTTACTGAGAAGCTGGGCAGGTTATATAAAAGGTTCTCAGTGAACAAAAGGTTGGCTGTTTGGTTAGAATGATCTTAATCATGTGTGGTAACCAAGGTTGCATTTTGTACCTGGAAGGCAGTTTCCTACCACTATACCTTGTTTTAAAATGAATTGTAACAGTCTAACCATTAGCTTATAAAGCACAAATCTTGACAAAACCATTGTTAACCCTCTGAAATATATTTTCCAAAGCATGACCTTACTTTTGAAACAAAATTTTAAAATGCTCTGTATGGTACAAAAGTCCCTGAAGTTGTTTTATTTGGGAGGAGAAATGAGCATGTTTCACAATTACTATAATCAGAAACAGGAAATGGAACACAAATAGGCAAGAAGAGTCTTTGTGTAGCCTGACATGTCCCAAAGCTAACTTCATACAGAGTCACAATTCTGATTTGAACCTAATTAAGCATTAGAGAGAACCAGTGTCCAAAAAGATAAGCCCAAAGGTTCCTGGTAGTTCCAAGCTGCTGATAGCTTCCGGCTCTGCTAGAGAGCAGTTCGGGCATCTGCAAGGTGCCACGGAAGCCCAGAAGGAGGCTCTGCTGTGCAGCCTGCCTCTGGGTGCCCCACCTTCAGCTGCGTTTCAGCCTGGTTGCTGTGGAATTGATTTTCACGGCTCATGACAGAAGCTGTTTTCAGCCCATGAGGAGGAAGTGGCTGAGGCTGATACTCCTAACACAAACAGCAAATTGCTCCATGCCTCTCCTAGCTTTCGAGCTCTGTTACCTTAAGGTTCTAATGGCCTTTTAACAGTGTTTCCAGCTGAGCAACAGATGTAAGGATCCTGAACACTGAAAGCACACCTCCCACCCTAGCTCCCTTAAAGAATCATTTTTCTTTACAGGCACCACATTTTAGGATCTAGTCAGCACCGCTTCAGATTCAAAAAATGGAAGTAAATCACAAACAAATATTAAGTATTATCTGTCACCGGATTGGCCTGTCCTAAGTGACCGGACAGGAATCAAGGTCACATTGCTCACTATTAAAGGTGGCCCTGTGGGGTAATATCCCATCAGGGGAAAAAAATCAATAAATCAACCCCAGGAAGCTTCTCAAATTCCTTACACTTTAAGCCAATTCATTTCAATCCTGAAAGATACAACACTGTTTTGAAAACCAGAGAATTTAGCTTTTAGAATTACCCCTCACCCACGTGGGTTTTGCTTCGTGCTGGTCTGTGTCTTTGTCTTTCATTGTTCAGAAGTGGGAAACATTTCCCAAGAGGGGAGCTGGTACTCTCTGTCCAGAGAACACTAAGGTGGAACTGGAAATGGTAGAAGTTTGGTATGTGAGTCTTGTGGACTTGGGTGAGCTTTGGGGTGTCACATGGAGGAACTGGTGTTAAACTGTCGTACTTTACATTTTAAGAACGAGTACAGTGACGAGGGGGTTCCCGATGGAGGTGTTGGAGAAGGGACTGGAGCTGAGGTGGGGTTTGCAGCCCCCATGGAGGAAGCAACAGTGTCAACCGGCCAGACCCCCCTGGAGCTGCTGGGGGACTGGACCACCAACCAAAGAATACATATGGAGGGACGGATGGTACTGACCACATATGTGGCAGAGGATGGCCTTGTTGGTCATCAGTGGGAGGAGAGGCCCTTGGGCCTGAGGGTGTTCAATGCCCCAGTGTAGGGGAGTGTCAGAGCAGGAAGCTGAAGATGGGAGTTGATGGGTGGGTGGGGGAGCACCCTCATAGAGGCAGGGGGAGGTGAGGTGGGCTAGGGGGTTTCTGAAGGGGAGACCTGGAAAGGGGAAAACATTTGAAATGTAAATAAAAAAATATCAATCAATCAATCAATCAATCAATCAATTAAAAGACAAGTATGATAGTGAGCCTTATGATTTCTTGGACTTTGTAAAGGTAACCAGAGCACTAAAAGACAGATAAGTCATCAGACCAGCCATCTCCTTCCATCCACGGACAGGCCACCTGCCACCTGCCCTCCTCATAGGAAGAATGAATAATAACTCTGTGAGCTGCCACCATCTTTGTGCCCAGAGAGTGTAGATGTCTGCAGTGTAACCCCATTGAAAAGTGACAGGCGGGCTTCCCTCTTCCCCCTTACCTCTTCACTACTGTAACCAGCCCACCTGCTTTCCCAGGAGCATTCACTTGTTGTGGGTACAGACAGCAGCAGTGAACTCAGTTTAGTCCGATAGAGTTCAAACGTGAGTGTGATCAGTGTGCCCTCTGGGATCTCAGCGCGTTAGGTGAGGATCCTTGTGGTGGTGAAGTGGTTTTACAGAGACCAACTCCTGTGTTTATTCTTCACCTTTTTCTGAACCTGTTTACACTTTTTTAAAAAAAAAATTCTCATGTGCAAACAGGAATAATAGAGCTGCTACCGTTCATCACTGCAATTGAATTAAGTTAAATTTAATAGTCATAAAACCCCTAGCACACTCTTGAAGTATAGTCAAGGTCATAGAAATGCCAAGTAGCACACAAAAAATAAGAAAAGCAACTAATTGGGGTTTGGGTGGCCATCTGCCATGGGAGGGGGAGACTGGTGTCTCCCACTCTAGGGAATTGCTGCTCTGTACAGTTTACTCCAGCTTGCGTATTTCATGTCTGCCTTTGCCCAACCTGAGAAAGAGCCATGACCCATTTCCAGGAATATTCACCCTTTCATTGTCCTTTGTGGTCTGAAGGCCCCCCGTGTTATTGTCTTCACTTGCGCTGCCTTTGACCTTGCTCACCTGCAGTGATGGCCTACATAAGCATTTTGGGTCTAGGCTCAGCTACTCAGTTGTTTTGTTTTTTTGTTTTGTTTTTCCCAGAAGGCTATAAGAGCAGCAGGACTGGGCCTCTCCACTGCAGTGTGAGGTATAGCCTTCCTGTGGAGCCCTGTGTGCTTCAAAAATTGAAACTTAAGACTTTATTGTAGGTTGCCCGTGGGGCCGTTCTTCCACCGGGCTCTAGGAAGGATGCAAGTCAAATCTTGAGAGCTCAGAGAGAAGCTGGTGGAAACAGTCCCGTCTGTTCACATCTTGCTCACAGGGACTCTTCAGAGCAGCGATGGCCTTGCTATCTTCTCCCTTCTTGGCTGAAGGGAAAACATCCGGGTGGATCTAGAGCCCTTGTTACCTGAGGTCAGGTAACAGACCCTCACACCCCTCGTGTTTACAACAGAAAATGACTTAAGGCTTTAACAACATTGCCCCCTTGGTGTAGACAGCTTGACAACTTCTGAAGAGGCGTGGAAACAGAAAACTGCGGCTGTGTGAGTCTTTCTTTACAAGTTAGTCTCTGGGCTTCAGGGCATGTGCTACAGAAGCTGAGGGACCAAGTCCTGGCTGTATGCTTAGAATGTGGTTATTTCACTGAACTCGTCCCCCTTGACTTTCCTTAACTACAGACAAAGGAAAATAATATCACCTGACTCATGACAATTTTCTGTGACACATTCATAGGCATAGTTTGACAGTTGAGAATACATATACAATGTTGAATTTATCAACTCAGAAACAAATGGCTTTCCATCTGCTGGCACATTTATTACTTCTCTGCATTGAAAGGCTTTGCACATCTTCTCTGGTTCTCCATAAATGATGGCAGCAGGCTATTTACACTACACTCACTCTCCTGTGATACAGAATGCTAGAATAGATTCCTCCCATCTCTCTGTGTTTTGGTACCTATTGCCAAACTTCCCTTCCTTCCCCACCCCTCTTTCTAGTTCCTAGTGGTGGTCAACACCTCATTCAGCTCTACTATAGTCTACTTTGGAGCCATTTATATTTTTTGTAGCTTTCATTTATGAAAAAAACACATTATTGTTTTTCTTGTGCATCTTATTTCTCTCCACATAAACCCTCCCTCCCCCACTCCATGTTCCTTTCGTTTTGCTGTAAAGTTGAATAATATCCCATAGTTTCTATACCTGTGAGAATTTCTTTTTCTACATACTCATTGGCAGACATGACAACTGATTATATATTTTGTCCTTGTGAACAATGCAGTGACAAACACGAAATGTAGGTATATTTCAATAAGCACATTTTGTTTCCTTAGATATATAGTAAGAATTTCTGGGTCATCTAGAGTAGTATTTCCTGTTTCATCCTAGCTACCACAGACCTGTTGGTAACTTTGATTTGTTTAATCAGCAGCTTTCAAATTTGAGTGAAAGTTAGAATCACCTACAATGCTGGCTGAAACATGGGACACCAGGCTGCAATATGGATGTTTCCAATTCGTCAACTGGGTGAAGGGGCCGAGTCAATCTGAAGGTGCTCCTGAGCATGTTGGTGTCCTTGCTGTGGGGACACACTTAAGACAACCACTGTCGGAAATTCTCAGTCCTAGGTTTCCCAGTTAACTGTTCTCTATTGCCCTCAGAATAAATACAGACTTCTTGGTTTAACAGCCAAGAACTTAAGCCACCTTTCTAATTTATTGCCAGGCATGCCTCTTCTAGAAATTTCCATCTCGTTAAAGCTCTTTCAACAAAGTCGCTTCTCTCTGAGCTTCTGTCCTTTGCTCACAGTCCTAACAATGCCGATCTGTCCTTACTCTTCTACCAAGCCAAGTTTAATCTAATTAAATTGCTCGCACCAATTACTCTCAGATTCGTCAAATTCGTCTGTCCAAGGCTACTTCCTTCCTGTCTCTGCCTTTGCTGACTTTCAGTCATTTGTCTCTTATTTTGGTAATTAATCCAGCTGTATTCTACTAATTCTTGTTTCCTTTAAAAGGGGACATTTATTCTTTGTTTTCCAAACCTGCCCCTGAGGTATCAGAGGACACTCTTATGCAATTTTGCTCCTCCCAGAGCACAATGTCTTCACATACATGCTATGCAATAAATAATTAGCTAGTCCCCAATAGGAATTACAAGAAGCATTCTTTTGTCCCTGCTAGGCAAGACTTAGACAATTTCAGTAACACTAAAACTAAGTGGTATAATATAAAGACACTCTCCTATTTCCTTCGAAATCTTGGTACCCATAAGCAATGTTAGCTTAAGGCAGTGGAAATCAATTTGAGAAAGTATAAACCAATGGAGTTTGCTGTGTGGAATACGGAATTTTCTGCTTTCATTTGGTCTTGAAGGATAACCTACCTTCCAATGAAACATTGCCACACATTGGTATGCACCTATTAAAAATGGCTTTTAAAAAGAGAGTGGTATACTTTCCACATGTTTGGCAATAGTTTTAGAATATCTGAAAAGATTAGAAGAGTTAAACATAAAGAATATTTTAAACGACAACAGTATTACCTTGAAGGTGAAGATGCTAAGAGGACGGGACATTTCTTGACAGAGTCGGCTGGTCCTAGGCATGAAGCCATCAAATGGCCTAGCTTCTAGAGTCATCTATTTATGGTGGAGGCTTTGAGTAATAAATTGTGCTCTTGGCATGCACACAGGGACCGCTTGTAGTTCTGTGAATTCCATTTGTGGCCTTTGCCTACTTAAGGCCTCGTTCATATGTCAGTATAGGTCAGTAAAAATTTATTTTTAATTGCCTGTTTAAAGGAGAGGTACTTGGAGAGTTTTCCTGCCCTTGAGGTCCACCTAGAGCAGCAAGGACAAATACAGAGGAGGATGTCAGTGTAATTCGGACTGGAGTGATGAGGACACGGAGAGGCAGGGCCTCGGTGGGTAAGATTAGCCCCTCAGAGAGGAAGGGCATGAGGCACGAGTTTCAGTTGTTGAAGTGGCTTTTTCTCTTTTTGCATATGAGTCAGTTTAAAATGTGTCCTTAAATGTAAATTTAAAAAATGTTAAAGTTTATTTATTTTTATTTTGTATGTTTTGCTGGTGTGTATGCCTGTGTCTGCATTGCCTGCAGAGACCAGAAGAGGGTGTCACATCCCCTGGAACTAGAGATACAGATGGTTGTAAGCTGCCTTGTAGGTGCTGGGAACTAAACCCAGGTCCTCTAACTAGGCAACCCTGACTCCTAGCTGCTTAGTCATTTCTCCATCTCTCCAGCTCCCTGCCCCGCACCTTTTTGAGACAGCGTAGCACTATTTACCAAGGTGAAGAACCTTCTGTGTATAGCAGGCTCCCACCTGTGCCTACTAGTGCAGGAATTAAAGGGGCATGCCATGATGTCTGTCTGCCTTAAATGCTCTTATATGTAACTGGAAAAATTGTATCTAATAAATATGGAAGTGAATTCCTCTTTCAATATATCAATTTTGTGAATGTGTTAGCAATGTATAGCTCTGGTATTTTGCAAGACTGGACCAAATAATCTTTGTTGCAGGCACCATACTTGAATCTGAGCACAGCAAACTTCATAAACTTATTGAAGATGGTTAACGTTGTTATCTTCGTCCTCATGTCTAATAAAATTTCTAGTGAAGTTTTGGGGAAATAGCCACCCTTCTTACTAATGATCATCTCCACCGAAGACGAAGTTTTAAATGGTGCTAGTTTTACTTCATGTGCAAATATCCCTTTGCCAAAACAGCATGCTGAGTATTTAAAAACTCATAGGCATTGTAATATCCCGTGTGTGTGTGTGTGTGTGTGTGTGTGTGTGTGTGTGTGTGTGTGTAAATGATTGAATTTGAACAATTCAATCTCCACCTCCAGTTACTTTCTTAAATTGTTTATGTTGTGTTAAAAAGACAAATATTTTGATAATGTGAGATGAAATCAATGATGTGGCTGATATTTTATTGTATTGTTTACAAAAGCAAATGGGGAAAAAAAACTGTGTTGTGATCCTTTTCGGTAGCTTTCTGGTATGGATGGTGCTCTGCCTCGGTTTGGTTTTTAGTTAGTTCTGTGTTTTCTATCACATTTGAAACTGTGAGCTTAAGCTTGTTCTGGTACAGTTTGCCTGTGAAGATGTTTGAAACAAGTTCTGGAATTATAAGAGAGAACTGAGGATGCCTGTCGACAGCAAACAGGAAAATTTCCTCCTTTCATGGAAATCCTTCCTTCCTGGGTAGGGAGCAAACACTCTCTCAATTGCAACAGCTGCAGAACCCCCCAGGAAGCCAAACCACGCTAACAATCTCAGCAGTAAAGTGTGTTTTGGTAGCTCAACAGAGATTTAGCTGTTGCTGACGAAAAGATCAAAATCTAATTTTATAATGAATGTATTTAAACAAGGCACAAGAGAGCCTTATTCATGGTGTTGGAGGACAAACCAGGGCACTTGCAAGTCAGTACAGGAGTCTCTGCCTGGGCTGTTCCTTGCTCAGAGCTGTCTGGGAGAGGTTACACTCAGGCACCTGAGTTAATATGACCAGAGCCACAAACACTCACTGATTGGCTCAGTATTTCCCCTAGTTGGTACAAAGAGAAAATAACAGCCACATTACTTTTCTTATTTCTTCCCTTCCCTTCCCTTCCCTTCCCTTCCCTTCCCTTCCC
>JADRCC010381435.1:0-21867 GCA_019843855.1 Hylomyscus alleni
AAATTCTGATTTAGAAAGTCACTTCATTTTATTGTATTTTGCATCAGAAAACTACATACTATCAGCATAAGAAAATTATATACTATCCTGTGCTAAAATAAGTATTTAGAATAAAAATATAGATTTTTACAGGTGTGCCAGGCATATTGAACACTTGAATCATCAACAAATGAAATCCATTGTTTCTATAGGATGAAAAATCTTTGTTATTTGTACATCTTGATATAGAAGGTATTTATTTTAGGATCTATGTATTATTAATGTTCATTATAACAAAAAATGTATAAAGAGTTTGAAATAAAGTTTAAACTGACTATAAAAGATACAAAACAAATGTTAATTATCTTGAATGATCAAAAGTACAGAGCTTTGCAATGCAACCCAAATCAGGAGAAAGTTTCTGTCTTCTATGATTACTATTATTTGATGTTAACACAGAAACAAAGAAGATATAGGTAGTTAAACAAAAAACAATATATATTAAAAGTCATATACAGAGCTCAAAACCTCTGTTATAATAAAATAAAGCAGATACAAAATTGTTGACAGATATAATCAGTTTATATTGCTTAAATATCAATCATACCTCCTTGATATAGAGATTCAATAAATATCAATAAAAATAGCAGAACATTTCTTTAATCTAAAAAAAAAATAAGTTAGCAACACCACAGAAATAACAGTATCAACCAACCAGACCTTGCCTCCCCAAAAGCTCCCTAGGATTAAACCACCAGCCAGTGTATGCATAGAGGGACCCATGGTTCCAGCTGCATGTGTAGCAGAGGATTACCTTATCTGTCATCAATGGGAGGGGAGGCCCTTGGTCCTGTGAAAGCTCAATACCCCAGTATAGGGGAATGCTAGGGAACTGAGGCAGGAGGGGTTGGGTGGGTGGGTGAGGGAGCACCCTCATAGAAGCAGGGGGCGCTAGGACAGGGGATAGGAGGTTTAAATGGGAAGGGGGATAACATTTGAAATGTAAACAAAATAACCAAAAAAAACAATAAAAAATAAACAACAAATAAAATAAAACTAGGTAGGATTAACCTGAATGAACAGTCGAGCCAGAATAATCTATGCAGTAGCAAATGGCGAATAAAGTGACTGACACTTCTGCAAGTGCAGGGAACTACAAATCTGCAAGAGCAGGGATGAAAATGGTCGGCATCTAAAGCAGAACAATAGAACAGAGGCATGTCTAAGAATTCCCTGTACAACCAGAGTTGACTTGCCTTCAACAAAAGACTTACATCATTTATTAAAGAAAGAATGAAACTTTCATCGAAAGTGTTAGGAAAATATGTCTGAATTCTCTCACCTTTCCAATTACTAGCATTTCACAAAATTCAAGACAGAGTGGGTCTCTTATATGAATACATAATGGTAAACTAGGTGGTTTTGGGAGAAGACTAATGAGAATATAAATTAATCTGAGTTTGAGTCCAGCTTTTTGGATACAATACCTAAAGCAAAGTAAGTTAGACATCATTAGCTATTTATAGAACCATAAAGGAGTGCTCTTTGACAGTCAGTGAAAAGGAAAAACTCCACTTAAGAGAAAATCTTCGCAAATCACAAATAATGGAGGAGATATATTTATAAAATAAGGAGTCATTAGACAAGAAAATACACACTAACAAATTAATTAAAAATAGACCACACACCATATTAGAAACACTCCAGTATCCATAAATGTCCAATCTGATTGAGAAAAAGTTGACAGTTTTCATCATTAATGGAAAAAAAAGAAAAAAAAAGCAACAATGGTTAGAAAACCTAAGAATGCATCAAATAAAATTCTCTGTTAAGGACAAATGTGGTTTCTGAATGAGACATGCAAATTGTTCAACCAAGTAGAAGGATGGCTTACAATTACTCGGAAACACAAACCACTCCGAAAATAGATATATTGTATTCAATTAAAGAATGTATGTCAAGTTTCAAAATATATGCCCACAAAGAGATAAAAAGTTTCTGGGCGGTGGTGGTGCATGCCATTAATCCCAGCACTTGGGAGGCAGAGGCAGGCAGATTTCTGAATTCGAGGTCAGCCTGGTCTACAGAGTGAGTTCCAGGACAGCCAGGGCTACTCAGAGAAACCCTGTCTCGAAAAACCAAACCAAAAAAAAATTTCAATAACTCCAATAATATGACCAGTAAAAGACAAAACTTGATAAATATTAAAATGTATTACTTGATTAAGGCTGAAGAGTAGGAACATAGCATTGAAGGCTGACACACAACACACAGTTTTGAAGGCATTGAAAATATTTATTTGAAACTATACTGTAAGATACACTATGTCATACATCTTATAACACATTTTAATTTACACCCCAGACAGTTAACTTTAATGTATAAATTTAAAAATGAAATCGTCTAGGAGATTGCAGCCTCCTATCAGAAACAATGCGTGAAACAGCTGATGTGACCTAATTAGCTGAACTGTTTGCATTGAGGTTGGAAGAGCAAAGGTAGTAACCAGAAACATGTAAGATGATTACAATCTTTAAATGTGAAAAGATGTATATAAAAGCAATGTAAGTTAGACCATGGCATTATTTATGGTAGTAATAGAAATAATTTTGATATGATGATATGTGTATGTTAATGGAGTATTTAGTATATCAAGGACCAGTTTCTTATTTTAGGAATAACAGTGCACAAATGATGAGGGCGGAGGGCTGACAGACTCCATTATGATGTCACATTAGGAGACACAATAAGAATTCATGGATAATATAATATGGTTACTAATATTTATTATATAATACCTAGCTGCTTTATCAACTACAAAACTTTAAATTTTCAGATTCCCACAGCATGTCATATCTGACATCTACATGCTGATTCATAAATCTTTGCCTCCATAAAATGAGCCATGAGTTCTTATAGATTTGGCTTATTCAAATATAGGAATAAAATATATTAATGAGGCTGAAATAACAATGACAAAATTGATGATCATAGTGAAAATAACACAAAACTATGAGAAAAATAAAAGCATTTGAAAGCAAGGCTAGGCAGATGATTCAGGAATGAAGAGATAAAATGGCCAAATAGCTCACCATTGCCTGTAACTCTAGATGTAGAGTATCTGACAGCTCCTTGGCCTCCAAGGATAATTCCGTTTACATGTAGACATATATACACAATTGGAACATAGATATACACAATTAAAAAGAATAGTAACTCTTTGTGATGGAAGTATTTGAAAGTCAAAAGAAAGATGTCTCAATGCCTCAACAGAAGCAATCAAAATCACAAAATGCAGCCTCTTTTGCCTGTCTATTAGTCTATTCAAGCTGCTGAACATGCCCTAAGAAAACTAGGGAGCTTTCATGGAAGCTGCACCTCTAGGACAAATCATGGTAGATTCACTATCATCAGAGGGTCGGCTTCCTAATTCATATGGCCACGATCCTGCCATACCTCACTTGGAGGAAGGGAGACTCCTTTATGACCATTCATTTTTATAAATGCATCTTTCCCATAAAACCTTGCCTCCTAATACTGCCACGGTGACTGTTGGGTTCAGGATATGAAATCTGAGATGTTGTAAACATCCAGTCTCTGTAGACTAGAGTGCAAAGTGGAAGATGAACTTTTATGAACTAATATGAATGATATCAATGTTTAAAAATATGAGTAAGTAAATATAATAAATAACATCAAAGGACTACCATAAAACAAACTTAAGTCAAATATATAAGCATTCCAGTCTTAAGGAGAGTCCTGATATATTCACCAGTAAGATTTATCTGAGGACTCCCTTCTAAAAGGAAGAGAACGGAGGCTGTGAAGAATAACTTCATAGTCTAAAAACTATCAAGCACTCCCTAAGCTCTTGGTGAAGGTTGACATTAGGAACCATAATTCATGGTGATACTCAATTGTCTTCATGAGTTTCAATGAAAATGGTATCTGACCTATATGCGCTACTCTTCCAAAAGCCATAACCTCAATCTAATTATGATCAAAAGCACCAGATACATTCCAGGAGAAGGACAACCCATGAAATATATGGCTATCACTCCTTATAAATGTCACACTGGGAAACTGTCACACTGAAGAGGCACTTCATGGAACATGATAAATTTAATATTATCTGGTATTCAGAATCGGACCCTGTGACAGGTGGAGGACATTGAGTAGAGTTTAATAAAATCTACAAAGAGCATGGTTTTAAAGTCATGTGACAATAACAGCTACAACACAGTAAATGTATCATATATTGCTATGAGATCTGAAAAGCAAAAACCAAAGGTGACTTACATTTATGGGCATCAATAATGTTTTATAAATCTATGTGACTAATGTTTCTAAATACTTGAATTGAATAAATTGAATTAAAATAATTATATGTTTTAGATATTATCATTAACATTAACAAATATCAGAAAAATAACTGTAGTTTCTTAGGGAATGGTGAATTTTGAGAAGTGGGATGTCTTAGGAAGTAAGACACTATTATGGAAGATGGATAGGAAAGCAAGCCAGGAAGGAGACGTTATACACAGGAATAAGAAAGGGAGGGAATGAAGGATGGGGAGAAATGAAAAAGAGGAAAGAAAGAAAAGAGGCAAGATGAAGGAGGGAAAGTACACAGAAGAGGAAGGAGAAAAGAGGAATGGAAGGAGGGTAAAGGAGGAGAAAGGAGAGCTTTGTATTGATATTCTACTCCTCACTGACAGACATGTACAAATGTGAACCCTTACCAATCTACTACTTAATCAGAGGAGGTCACACCTCATTTTGAATACCTTCGATGATAACCGGTTACAGATTTCTTGTCAGGCACACCTAATCATTAGCAGCCATTAACAACATGGAGTTGTTTCTGGAAAATTCTAATCACCAACTTCCTACAATATCAGTGCTATGTGAAGATCTGTATTTATCAGAAGTTGTCACATAATGATAATTCTAGTTTTCTTTAAATGAAATTTACATGTAGGGGTTTTGAGAAAAGTTCCAAAACCAAATATTTTCCACCATTGAACTGCACTGGGCTGCAGTAAAGTTTCCACCGTTGAACTGCACTGGGCTGCAGTAAAGTTTGCTATGGTTTGGTAAAGATGCTACTTTCAGTGAAACCAGCCAGGCATGATAACATTAGGCTTTCTCTACATATTACTAACTTATAATTACAAATGACTAAACCAATGCAATAAATAATCAAGAGGCCTCAAATTGGCAGTTCAGGAGACTAGGCCTAGATTTTTGTTTCTAAGAACTGGGCAAGTCCAGGCAACTCAGTTACTGGAAAATTCCCAGACCTCAGGCAGGCCTTAGGGCAAAAACCCTTAAGAAACTGCCCCACCATCAGAAGCTGCAAAGAGACCTGACTTGAGACAATGGTTCTGTAATGTCCCTAGACCCAGAAGCAACCAATTAAGATAAAGATCACCTACATCTGGAATTCCTCTAATGGGCTTTAAATTGGGCCTTGGAGCTCACTTGGATGTCTCCTTCTTGGTAGATAGTAGACACCAGCATGCTGGACTTCTGCAAAATAAAACACACTTTTATTTTGCATACTATTTGTCTCTGGGTTATTATTCTTCAGTCAGTCATGCACCTGTATTTTCACAGATATGACTAATTCAAAAGCAAATTTCTCTGGAGATGTAATCTCACCCTTCCCAAGCTGAAATTACAGGAGACATCAATACTCGCTCAGAATTTAATGGTTACTGGGAAACTGAACTCTGTTCTTTATGATGTTCTGCAAAGCTTTTTTCCAATAGCACATTGCTTATGCTGTAGTTTCTTTTTAAAAATTCAGCCTGTGTTAGTTTTATTTCATGACAACGCATCTCTAGTTTCAACTACTTCCTCACTCAAGAAAACATAAAATTTTTTATATTTATTAATTTACAAATGTTTTCTATATGTATTTTGGAAAAAATGGTTATTTAAAAACATATCCCAGATAGATTAGTACAGCGTGATTTGTGTAAAACACAAACAAAAATGAAGGTGGAACATGAATATCCTGGAGAAAACTCTCTCCTGATCCAGAGAAATAACTGGAGTGTTTTTGGATTATCTACACGTTTGGTGTCAATTATTTGCAAATGGAAAAGTGAACTTAAAAGAAACTAAAAGAATGTTAACAGATAAGATGATTCTGTGGTGTAAATTAAGACATCAATCAATATATCTGTAATGAATGAAAGCCTTTATATATTAGTTCCAGAAGAAAAATGGAAAACATACTCTAGATTCAACCAAGTCCTTTGACACCCACAAAGTATTTGCTATGCACTCTATTTTTCTTATTATACCACTGAACATTCCATTATTAATTTTACAGTGGCACTGGAGACTTTCACAGAGGAAAATAAACACCCAATTATCATAATTGAATATTACCTCATGCTTATAAAGTTCACTTGCGAAAATAGTAATTTGATTTTACACTATTTTCCCCAAACATAATTTACTGGGGACTGGAGAAATGGCTCAGTCATTAAGAACACTTATTGCTCCCTTGGAGGACCAAGGTTAAGTTCCTAACACTCATATCAGATGACTCACAACTATTTTTAAATCTAGTTCCAGATATCTGACACTTTCTTCTGGCTGCTGCAGTACCCAATAACATATGGTGAACATACACTCATGCAGGTACATGTACATACACATAAATTAAAAATAAGCAATGGCTAGACATCTAGAATGAAGATGATGCTAGACTATTGATAGGTAAGTAGAAACATATCAAAATAAAAAATAATAGTTACTAAAGCATATTATGCAAAAAATCTATAAACCTTATATATTTAAAAGATACATATTTAAAATATTATATATAAAAGGCATATATATATAATATATATATACACATTTATATATAGATATATGCATATACACACAATACACACACACATACACTATCTGCAGACAGTTTGATCTTCCATAAATGATACAGTATTACAACAATTTGAGCAACTTTTAAATTGTATTCAATATTTTAAGCAATATATAAAGGACTGGAATATATGCACAGAGTTTATTGAATTACTGCATCATGGTTTCTAAGGGATTAGACAAGTGGTTCTCACCCCTTTTCACCTTGCTACCCTTTAATACGATTCTTCATGTTGTGATAATCCCCAACCATGAATTTTACATACACAGATGATCATGTAATTAGTAGTGAGTGTTGACTATATTACATTACCATATATTTTCCCTTGTAGTTATTCCTAACCATATTGTTTATTTGTGAAAATGTAATAAAATTATTATTTATTTCTGTTTTTAAATAATGAAATTTGTTGTTGGGTATGATGGTTTATTTTGATAATCCTGTCTCTCAGAGGCTGTCTTAAGTGTATCCTGAATTTGAGGCCAGCCTAAGAAATAGAAACTTCTGGGTTGATAGTTGCTCCATAGTAGTTACATGTCTCAAAACACTAACACAAACCAAGAAAAGACAGGAAAATAAAACAACACTCCCCAATCCCCACCTGTATTTGTTGTCTCTTTTAAAATGCATGTAGACAATTTCTCTATACTTTGCTATAAAACAACAATAAACCTATCATAGTTTATATTCAGCCTTTCTCACTGTAACCCAGGCACATTTGCTTTACAAGAATCATGGCAATTACAGAAACACTCTCTTCAAAATTCCATGGGTTTCCCTCCTTGCGATAAGCATATTTGTGATAAATACTATACATTGGCCAATATTTTTTGGAAAGGTATGGTTCTGCCAGTTTTTGCTTGTTTGGTTGGTTGTTAGGTTGGTTGATTTTTGTTGATGGTAGTTTTTGTTTCTTTTGTTTTTGTTTGACACCATCCAGGGTTGGCTCCTTACATACTCTGGGACCTGCAGCCTCCCCCATTGACTGCAGTGCTCCAGTGATGACAGTTTTTCCTCAAAGTGATTGCATTTATTTCTTTTAAACGGTGAATGAGCTGTTCAAAAGTGACTCAACATTTTTCACTTTGCTTTCTAATAGGGTATATAGTCCACAACTCAAAGTTGTAGGTAAATCATACATCTGTGTCATCCTTCTATCCATAGACATCTTTTTACTTAATAAGATTAGTTACAGTGCAATTCTGATTGTTTGTGTGTGTGAGTGTGTGTGTGTGTGTGTGTGTGTGTGTATGAGAGAGAGAAAGAGAGAGACAGAGAGAGAGAGAGAGAGAGAGAGAGAACACATATACTTTTCTACTAGAATACAAGATTGATTCTGCCTTCTTTCAATTAATGAGCCAATGTCAACTGGCCCAGCTCGTGAAGTGTTGAGAAAAACAAACAAATAAAAGCCACCTGCTTAAAGAAAACATGCATGAAGAAATGGATGACCTTGCCACTAGGGAACTTAGACCAGGAAATGAGGAAGAACTAATTCTTGTATGATTTTATAATTTACTCAAAATCTTCAACTATAATATTATTATGTTACCCATTTAATTGAGCTTCTGAGTTTAAGTTAGTACATCTTTTCACTTTGTGTTATAAATTGTTAAATACAAATTTAAGAGGGAAAACATACGTTTAAATTTATAACTGAATACCTCAATTTCTGAATCACTACAGTGTCTATTTCAGTTATGGGACCTAGAACAGCTATTCAGACATAATTTTATATGGATAGAAGTAACCAGTTACTTTTGAAAAATTGATCAGATTATTTTATTTTAGAGAAATATCTGTATCTTATTTAGACATGTATATGTGTGCTTATATGAATATATGTCACTAGAAAGAATGTATTAAGTCTTTATAAAATATGAGATACACACATATATGTTTGGAGCATGAGATTTCCTGAATATACAAATTAATCTTTCTAAAAGATGTTGTTTTATGTTAACTATGTACAAATACAAGAGAACATGACGAGTTTGCACCAAAAAGAAGTCATATATATATAAAAACATTTTTTAGCTGAAATGAAATTGTAGATCTGTGGACTATATCTCTGGAATTAAGGAACAAAAGGTAATTCATTTATACAGAAGTCTGAGATGATCTGTGCCCAATAGGAGGCACAGGCAACTCATCAAGGCACATTCAAGAAGAAACGATGTCTGGCGAGTGTCATATATGTCATGAGCTGCTCCTTTGTCTTTGTGAGGAGTTTCCTGAGTGAGGTGATTTCCCCAAGGATGAGGCAAAACAGAAAGCTGCTTTAGCAAGTGTTGAGTTGAATGTGTAGTGTTGAGCAACCTAGTTTCTTCTAAAAATGTGGATTTGAACTAGAAAGCTTGAGGTTCTCACTAAATCCTGCATCCAATTATCAAGATGTTAGACAAGAAGCATGGGAGATCATCAGGATATAAAGGAGACAAACAGAAATGCACACATGACAAAGCTTCAATCAGGAATTATATGAAGTATGAGAATTAGAAAACTCTAGAATAAATGGATACATAAAGAGACGGAAATTAATAAAAAGAAATCACCACACATGTATTCTTACTAAAATTTCATTAAAGATTATATTTCTTAAGTTTAAAACAGAAGAAAGTGTAAAAACTCTGGTAAGATATATTCATCAATGTATGTGAAAGCAACAAATCACTGTCTTTGATCATACAGATCATATTTTGGTAATTTTATAAGTTAACAGACACTTGTTCTGTAAGCTGCATGATGTGGAAGAGAGTAGACACAGGGCTTCTCTGTTGTTGAAGTTGGCAAGACCTGTATGAACATGGTAAATGTAGAAATTAAAAAAAAAGTTAAATCTGGAGAGTATACTACAATATAAAATTTTAAAACTATATGACAGTGTAGGAGTGAAAAATGTTTATAGCTTCTAAACCCGCAGAAATTATACTTCAGGGTAGAAAATTGTAAAAAGAAAAAGTACCTTTGGTATGCATAGTAAAGTAAATAGAAATAACATGGATAATTTATTTTTCTGAAAGAAAGGAGAAAATAAAACATGAAATAAATATACCACTGTATTGCCCTCTGCACAAACAAACAAAAATATTCACCTAAATACACAGTGTTGACAGGTTGCTGAAGAGGAACCTCATAGCTCAGGGACCTGCTATCTACAGAGAGAAAGAGAATAATTTACAATATAGAAAACAAGCAAAACTTCAGTAGGTTGGTGATTATAAAGTCACAACTTAAGACAGCTGCAGTGACAAATGCCTTTAACTCCAGCACTGGGAAAACAGAGACAGGTAGATATCTGTGAGTTCAAAGACAGGCTGATCTAGGTAGTGAGTCCTAGGACACCCTGGGTTACAGGGAGAAACCTAAAAAACAATAAACTTAATAATAACAATTATTAATAATTATGATAATAAGTTAAATAAAATCATAACCAGTATGCTGCATAGTTATGACCTAATATCCAAAGAAAAGAAGTAAGGGCCAATTCTATGAGGTTGCTCTAACATATAAATAGTCTGAAACAAATAAAGAGAAATCATGAGACCAATCTGAGCAAG
Source organism: Hylomyscus alleni (assembly GCA_019843855.1). Lineage (NCBI taxonomy): Eukaryota > Metazoa > Chordata > Mammalia > Rodentia > Muridae > Hylomyscus > Hylomyscus alleni. Next base: position 10,441 of record JADRCC010381435.1, read on the forward strand.
ATTAAGACCTTGTAATAACAGCATCTTGTAAATCGTAAGATTCATGCAAGAACAGCATCCTGTCAGTGGTGGCCAAGTAATTCATACAAAGGCAAACAGCAATGAGGCATACTCAGAGAAAGAGGGGAAGGATGTAGGTAGATGGGTAGATAAGAGAGAGGGAGAGGATGGCCGAGTAAAAGCCAGACCATGGCGAAATATTTGATAGGAAAAATATATAAACAAATGGTATTCTTGAAAGTTTACTAAAACACATCAAATGAAAAAGTTCCTTAAGAAGGCAGAAGCAAGGCTCTTGAATCTCACTTAGAAGGAGGTCATAAGAGGCAGGGAGGAGGGAAGGAACTGGGAGGAAGAGGGCATGAGGAGGGTAATGGGGAGTTCAGAATCAGGTGTGGGGATGGACATGAGAGATGGCCAGATGACCATGATAATGAATGGAAGTTTGCAACGGATACGGTCGAGAGGTGCAGCTTGGTCATCATGTGGGTCTTGAATAACTGGGGCGGAGGCAATCTCAAAAGCTGTTGCCTGTCTGTGGGGCATTTTCTTCTACCCAGGCTGCCATGTCTGTCCTCTATGGGAGAGAAAGCACCTAGCATCGCAATGACTTGAAGTGCCAGGGTCCTCGAGGGAATAAGGGGAGGGGGTACTACATGCTCAGAAAAGAAGGGGATAAGGAGATGGAAAAGGATTGTGGGAGGGTGTTGTGGATTGCCTTGGTGCTGTTTGTATTTTGATGCTAACCCTGCTCCTGAAAAAGAACAGGTCACATACTCAAGTGATTCCATGCTAACCTGCTCCCCATTTTACATGGTCAAATAAAGACTAAAGTCTATGTTTGGGCAGTGGAAGAAAAAGATGGGGCTGGAAGTTTCAGAGAAGGATGAGAGGAAGGAGGAAGTGAAGACAAGACTAAGGGATGGAGAGAGAGGAAGATGGAAGAAGAAGAGGTAGAAGATAGAGCAGAACCCCATGGCCTGGAGGAACAGCAAGTATCAAGGGAGCATAGCTGGGGAAAAGAGTAGTAGAGTGGTATATTTGGCAAATCTAGGTGTACAGCATATAAATATTACATTTGAGTTGTGTGTTCTTTGCAGGGGCATATTGGGGTTGGACATTTACTGATACAAATGTGGCTGTTATTAAATATTAAAGCTGTCTTGTGTTTTCCATTTGTGACAATTTAGGTGGGCAAAAGAGAGGGCAAAAACCACAGAACGATCATTGGCAGTTGGACAGGTTTGGGCAGCTTAGCAAGCCAGCTGCTGGAACCAGGGCCAGACTGCTGGTTTTCAGCATTGGGCAAGGAGGAACAGGCAGTTACTGATTCTAGAGCCACAATAGGAGGGGATGATGGGGAGGGGGCATGCATGTATATATGAACAAACTCATCACATTATTTTTTAGTCTATTGATTTACACTCAGGCTGAACTCATTACTCAGCATTGTATATCAGGCTGTAATGAACATGGTTGTGTAGGTTCCCTGTAATATGCAGTTATAGTTCTTTGAATATATTCTCAGAAAAGTTACAATTAGATAAGAAGGTAATTTTGTTGATTTATTTTGAAGACTTCTTTACTGATTTCCATAGACAATAAATTAATTTACCTTCCCAATAGCAGTGTATAAGTGTTCTAACTCATTTATTGTCTATGTGTGTATGTCTGTTGTGGATGTGTATGTAAGTTTATGTGTGTGTGTGTGTGTGTGTGTGTGTGCTTAGACATTGTGTACATGTTGACCTCATCTATGTCCTTCTCTCTCACTTCAAACATTTATTCAAGATAGGGTCTTTCATGGAATCTGGGAGGAGGTTCATGGACAGCAAGCCCCGTGATCATTCTGCCTCTTCCCAGGCCCATTTGTTGTGGTGGTAGTTTTTAAATAGATTATTTTTTCAGACAATTCATACTGACTGTGATTCCTCCTCCCCCCCCCCTTTTTTTTAAATTTGTGGTAATTCTTGCTAGGATGAGATAGAATCTTAACATAGTTTTGATTTATGTTTCTTATTTGTATTTCTAGTAGATCATTTTTATGCATCTTCTGAGAAATCTCTATGCATTTCATTCTTAATTTATTGAGTAGATGTTTTTCCATTTTTAATTTCTTTTTATATTCTAAGTCTTGTTTGTCAGATGAATGTTTTCAAAGATTTTTTTCGCCTCATGTCTTAGGTTTCTATTGGTGTATACTTGTGATACCCTCTTTAGGATTTCTGAAATTCCATTTGTATTATTTTCTGAACAATTTATTTGAATTCTTCTCAGAAGAGTCTTACCCATGCCTGTCTCTTGAAATATCTATCTTATATATTTTTTGTCCTATATTATACTTTATGTTTTTAAAGACATATTTATTTATTTTATATATATAAGTACACTGTCACTATCTTCAGACACACCAGAAGAGGGCATCGGATCCCATTAGAAATACTTGTGAGCCACCATGTGGTTGCTGTGAATTGAATTCAGGACCTCTGGAAGAGCAGGCAGTGCTCTTAACCACTAAACTATGTCTCTAGCCCCACTTTGTGGTTTTATATTAACATATTTTGAACAATTTGGGGTTGGTTTTTATACAACAGGAGAGAGGAAGTATCTAGTATCATTCTTCTACGTGTGATGATTTATTTTCAAAATCATCATTGTATGAGTTTGTGTATTCTCAGATGTATATTTTAGTATTTTAAAAATGATGGATCTATAACTCTATGAGTTTTTTGTTTGTTCCATTTGTCCATGTGTCTCCTATTTTGCAAGTAGCATATTAACTTTGTTTCTCTGGGTCCATAGTATAATTTCTAATCAGTTACTATGATACTACCAAAATATTGTACTTTCTCTTATGGGTTACTTTCCTGATTGTGATATTTATGTTTTCCTATAAATTTTGGGATGGCCTTTAAGTTGTGTACATAAGGCTATTGAAATGTTTATGGTATGACATTGTGTTCTGGATTATATAACATATGTACTCTAAATCAGGAATAACACAAAGGTCTCCACACACTCCAAGTGTTTACTCTGCAACAATAAAAGTGGAAAATAGAGAAAGAAGTCATAAAAAATAGATAACATGAAACAACATAGAGTGAAATAAACTTTCCTATTTGAAGAAAATGGGATCATTTCAGAAATTTTAAAATCTACATTTTTTTTAGAAATGATAAGCACTTGGTAGTCTATTATTTTCTGATTCTTAAAGATAAAACTGAAAGGGTTGTTTTTTTCTCACCTTCAGAATAAAAAAAAAACTCATACTAAACTGTGAAATTACAAAAATGAGAGAGGAGTCATCTTAATTATTTAGAAACATTATTGTGTTTTATAACATAAATTTGTTTTATTATATTTTTAACTTAAAACAGATTTTTCCTCTCATCGAATACATCCCAACCACTGCTTTTCTTCTGTCCACTCTCATTTACCTACCACCTCCACTGTATAGATTTACTTCCCTTCGTTTCCCTTGCAAACAAGAGCGGGCTGACAAGAGACAACAACTAAATCTGACAAAACAAAGCATAACAAGTAAGGCTAGCCCTCATATCAAAGCAGGACAAGGCAGCCTAGTAGGTGGAAAAGAGGACTCAGAGACACACCCATTCATTCCCGCTGTTATGAGCACCACAAAACTTCCAAGCTTACAGCTATAATGCATATGCGGAGGACCTGGTGCAGACCCATGGACTTTCCCAGTTTGCCGCTTCAGTCTCTGTGAGCACCTGTGAGTACTGCTTAGCTGATTCAGTGGGCCATGTTCTTGTGATGTCCTCTATCCCCTCACATTCCTACAACATTTTCTTCCCTTCTTCTGCAGGATTCCATGAGGTCCAAGGAAGGGATGGAGATCTTGTCGAGACATCCAGTATAGATTGTCTCTGCCTAGTGTCTGAGCTGGGTCTGCGTATCTGTTCTCATCTGGGGCCAGAGGAAGCCTCTTTGATCATGACTGCACAAAGCATTGATCTATGAGGATAGTAGAAAATCACTGAGAATCATTTTATTGATTTTATTTTTTATTTTACTTTATTTTTGTTTTGGCCAGTTGTGTTTAGTTCTACCTAGATCTCTCTAGTTTTTTGTCATGCATGCATGGGACACAAGTTACACCAGTTGTAGTTTGGTCATTCCCACTTGTTTGGCTCCACCATTACTCCACCCTATCCTAGACAGATTATAGGTCAAGGGATTGGGAGCTCATTTGGCGTTCAAATTTCTCTTTGCATTGCCAGTAGAGTACCTTTCTGCACCAAAGAGACTAGGATGTTGGGGTGAAGGTTCTGTGCAGGTACCAGCTTTACCTCTATACATTCAATGAGCTCAGTTGAAGTTGTCCTTCAAAATGGAGAATCACTGTTAGTTTTCAGTGAATCTCTGTTCTAGAATCAGCCTGATTTATTTAGAGTTCTCCATAGGACCATATCATCTAACAACTCAACTCAATGCAACACAGCCTCACCTATGAAAGGCTTCCGTGGCTATATAAGATGGCCAGCTCAGGCTCCATATCCTCCATTACTAAGAGACATCCCTAGGTTCACATTCATAGATTCCAGAAAATGTCCACTATACTATGCTCCCAAAATATCTCCATTTCCAGCTGTCTCTCCTTCCATTCTTTTCCCCACCATCTGATCTCTCCTGTTCCAGAACCCACCAGCACCAACTCTACCTGAAGAATCTATTCTCTTTATGTTCATCCCCATAGAGCTCTCCTCTTTAGCTAACCTCTCTGGGTTTATGTATTATAATTTGATTATCATTTACTTAACAGTTAATATCTACTTATAAATGAATAAGTACCACATTTATAATATTACCATTTTAATTTTTATTTGATAGTAAAAATTTTGATTATTTGACTATAAATAAAATAATCAACTACTTAACTTAAATCATCTGCAACAACTTCTCTGAGCCCTATTATGTTTATGAAAAAGTGTTAATTATACTGACTTTTATGTAAGGCCAAATGAAAGTCTGTTAGGATACTGTTACTATAGCTACTTTATAATCTAGATGGTACACTTAAACACACAAGCCTTTAATACAGTAAAATGAAATGATATTCCATTATTGTATATTCTCAAAAAGGTAAAATCTCAGCAAGGTACTCTCCTTGAACTTCAGTTTTCTTAATTTTAAATTGAGATTGAATTATTCAATATAATTAGAGGAATTCTAACCCGGCAACATGGCTGCTCTAGCAAGGGATCACATCCAAAGATATGATCTGTCCAGAATGCAGATATGCTTGGAATACAGCACTATCTGGACAAAATATAAACATGTCCTTATACACAACTTTAATCCTTAACAATGAAGGTAAAGTTAGTTTGCAGAAGGAAACAGCCATGTTTGAAATTGACATCTAATTTAGGGGCAGATATGGTGACAATCAAAGAAAGATTGGACAGAATGTTCAGACATAGGATACAGCCAACTTACATGACAACAGCAGAGGAAGAGGGCCTACTTAAAAACTGTGTGAGAGAGAAAAAGATGTGTGGTGGTAGTGGGTACTCCATGCTTTGTGCTGTGTGTGTTGTGCTGTGTGTGCTGTGCGGTGGGTGGTAGGTGGTGGGTGATATATGGTGTATGGTGTGTGCTGTGTGGTATATGGTAGGTAGTAGGTGGTGTGTGGTGGGTGGTATGTGTGTATATGCCAGTCTTATAGAGACAGGTTACAGAGAGAATGAATTAGACAAAAGTGAAGACAGACAGAACTGGCCAAAGAAGGGGAAGGAGAGAGAAGATTCGAACATATTGCCAAAGTCAGTATGAGGCCAGGCAGATCAATTTAGTCTGAAGCTGAGAAAAGCCAGATTGTATCAGTCAGCTTAGAAGACTGTATTTTACTGAGGCTAGAAGCTTCCAGGCCTAAATTTAGGGATAGTTAGTACACAGAATGAAATGCCCTGAGCTCAGCACAAGCAGTATATTTGCATAGCTGGGTATGACACTCAACCCATCACTTCATCTGAAGAAATAAAAGTGGCATTTACACAGAGACAGAGAACTTCATAGCAAATGTATAAAGTTTGCAATAGGATGAATTCTGAATGAAACAGATGGTAAGGAACACTTCTATTCTGCCCTTCTTTAGGAACACACACACAAACACACACACACACACACACACACACACACACACACACACACAAGCATTCCATTCTTTCTCTCTGAATGGGTACTGAAGCTTCTTCCCTCTAGTTATGTAATAAAAATAAGTCAAGAATGAAATTATTTTGCTGCAACATTCTTATAAATATACCAAACTTTCTTCAATACAGTGTCTGTCTCTTTTATTCTGTTATACCCAATGCAAGTTGCATTGCAGATATGTAGAAAGCAATGTGATTCCCAAATCACAGAGAGATATTGAATTTTCAAACCTCCTTCACTTTCTATGTAGAAACATATTGCATTTTAACTGACATAAATAGGGCAATTAAAATAAAGTAAAACATATGTTGTTTGATTCAAATATCAAAATCATTTAGAATCCTAAAGAATAGTCACTTCTAATTTTGTATCTACTGTAAAATTGTGTTTTATTCTTAATAATGCCTGACTTTAAACTCTTTCTGGCAGTCTTGAGGCCCATATTTGGAAAACACTGTTTTGTAAATGATTAAAGACTATAAAAATGTCTCCATTATAGAAAACTGCACAAAGAACACTGACTTGAAAGAACACTGAATTGTTTCTGCTTTTTTTCCAACTTAATAAATGTCTCCTCTCCTGTAGAGAACACAGTTAATTTATTAACCAGTACTTCCTTAAGTTCCTGATGCAGTTGTATTGCATACAAAGAATTGTAGTGAGAAAATAGGAACCAGGGACCTGGGAGTCTAACTGAGAGAAATGAAAAGATAGCCATGCAAGGGCTAGGGATATAGACCAACCAGTCCACTGCTTGCCTCAGAAGCATGAGTCTTCATTTCTGAAGCCATGGAGAAACACTACATCAAGGTAAACTTGTAATTCTACCTCTGAATGTGGGAGATGAGATAGGATTCTTGGCATTTTCTGTACTTCTAGTCAAGGCAAATAGTGGTCTTCTGACTTGGCAAAAAATTAAGTGGGCAGTAATTGAAAAAGACACTTGATGGCAACTTCTATGCACACAAGTGTGTTTGTGCCTGTTCAAATGTACACACACACACAAACACACATGCAAGCACTCACACATGCACACACAGTACTTGTACACACATGTATAGGCAGAGACAGACAGGAAATATATCCATCTAACTACAAAAGAACTCTTTTATAAGTGGTAAGAATCTTAAATGAAAAACAAAACTTAACAGCAGAGTTTGTGAGCCAGGGTTGGGGTTATGCATGTGGTAAGCTAAGAGGAAAGGAGTCGCCACTGAAGGAAACATTGGACTCTAAGAAGACTCAGGAAAATGTAGAAAAATGTGAGAAAAATTAGGAAGAACATCATTAGAAGTGGGAGGATATTAATAGGTTATACTGAGGATATGGACCCTTTACAGAAATAAACACGAGGCAGAGAAACAAAGGTACAAAGTAGACAGCAGAAAGACTTGTAAGATGTCTGTGATAGTGGAGAATCTGGAAATGAGTTGCAGCTAATGATGAGAGAAATTACAGAAGGAACCAGTGACTGGAAATCTACATGGCATGAATGTCTGTATCAGATATGCATTTTTGAAGTACGGGATTTAATAGATGTGCTACATTTTGACTAGCCAATTAAACAGTCCTTCATGATTAAAAAATTCTTCATGTGTTTGCTAGCACACACATGCATAAATACAAATATCTAAATACATATTGTGTGTTTGTGTACATGTACACTAATTTAAACTGTGAGAATTTAATTGATTATATATTTTTCATGGAGTTTAACCAGGAGCGAGTCCAAACTGAAGCCCTTGTGATTCCAAGGCATATGGATAAAAGCAGAGAACAACAACCCTGAAAGGAGAAAAGGCAAGCTATTGCCAGAAGTTTGTCTAAGAAATCTAGGGAGGAATGGAATCAGTGGATTGATTTTATAAGCATTAAGTCAGGTAATTGATGTTGCTAAGCTGAACACATAATGAAAGTTAATTCAGTAGCCCTCCAGCTTTAATTATTGTTTAAGCCTTAAACTTTAAGGGCACATTTTTGTAATTATGTTTTATTAAAACAAAGCTTTATGCTTTTACCAATAACAAACTAATGTTCTTTAAATAACACTACAATATTTTTGGAAATCCACTTAAGGCCAGATAGTTATCATGTATTTCTCAGTTCCTTCCATCCAGATTCACTCTACAATATGTGAAGTTATAGCCATAAAATAGCCTTATAGCATGATATAAAAATAGAATTTAATTTACCCTTCTTGAAATTGCACTATCACCATGCTTCATCATAATTGCTCTCAAAGGATTTCCAAATGATATACTGTTATGTTACATATTTTAGAGTAAATTAGAATACATTTGTTCTAGCCTATTGTTATTACATAATATTATGGTATATTTGTAAGTACTGTATACAAGATCAGGTAGAATTTTTAAAAGTCTTTTTCTCTTATTCTTTATCTCCAAAAGCAACATCAATCAAAAACACCATGCAAAAAATAGTATTGCTGTGGATAATAAAACATGTCAGATCATAAGATGTTTACTGTGTATTTCTGAAAGCTGAAATTCAAATGGAAAGGTGATACACATGATATTACCATGTAATTTAACATGACAAAGTACAAAGATCTGTAACTAGGGATGAAGAAAATGAATGGACTCTAAGGATATTCTTCATGTGTGTTTCTTTCTTTTTCTTTTTTTAAAAGAGAAAATCTTTTATTATCATTGAAGAACACATCATTTAGTGAGAAAGTAGCAGAAGTCCCAAGTGTTGATAGGATCCCAGTCTCTGCCCTATCACTTCACCTCCTGTCCATCAAATCTCCCTGACTCTAAATGTATATTAATATATATTCTAAACTCTTAGCAACAGTTTGTCCTCATTGTGCTAACTTTGTTGACGATTCTAGTCAAAGCATCACAAAACCAAAACCCCTTACCATTAATGAAATTATAATTTTAAGCCTATTTTGATTTTTCTTTGGTTTTAAGGGTCTGGATACCACAAGAGATACCCCTTATTATTACAATGTGATACCCTCCTAGAACCAAGAGCTCAATAAATATTTGTTGACTAAATGGACTGGAGTGTTTTTATGTCCAGGATCTGTGTGGTCCATAAAGAAAATATCACTTTCAATACAAAAAAAAATGTCCACATTGACAAATTTAACAAATTGACAAAAGGAATGCTTCATGATTTATGGTTGTATCATTATCCTTATTGTTGTGTCAATATGCAATCTAACCTGCATGGGCAGAGAATAATGACAGAACACTCATGAAAATCAGAATATATTTTTTCAGAATTATTTCTATAATATCTAATGCATAACTGCTTTATACTTGTATTGTGGTACTACCCAATGATTACAGCTTTTCTGACAATATTTCAGCATTAGAATTATACTTTTAATGTACATTTTGACATTAATTTTCACACAGGACATCTAAGATCAGGGTATTTTGTATCAGTTGGACTATTTTTTCTTTAGCATGAATGATCTGACATTATTTCACATGGAAGTCTCAATTTTATAATGACTCATGCCTTGTCCCATGAACTTGTAAAATATATTTTGATAGTGTGAAAGATGAAAGTGTTTTCCCAATGGTGCCTTCTAATTTATTTACAAGGATTGAGGGTGTATGTCAGTGGCAGAGGACTCATCTAACATGCACAAGAGCCTGGAATAATTCCTCAGCACTGAAAGAAAGCAATTGATCATATATATATGTCAGTTGATGGTACTTTTACTATCAGTAAAGTTCCACAGGGTCTCAGGTACATCCAAGAAGAATTCTGAACCCAGACAGCTACAAAGCAAACTAGATCTTCATAAAAAACCCTCAGCAAATTATGTCATAAGGTTACAGAAATATAAAGTAGATACTGTCATGTATCCGATTAACAAGAGATGTAAAATCTTGGGATTCCCAGTGACTCTACTCACATTGCATAACCTCTGATTCCCTCCTATCTTTTGCTTGATCCTGTCTTTTTCTCTTCTCACTAGTTTGCTCTACCTGGTTTGTGATAGCTTCCTTGTGTTGACCATGGACAAGACAATGTGAAATATCGCATTGCAAGTCACTGAGACAGTGTGCAATCCATTTCAGAAGTCTTGTTGTAAATACAATTCTATTAGAATTGCATTAAATGAATATAAACATGAGACTAGAAAATACTCCTTAAGACAAAAATCATTGAGTGGGAAGATGGCTCAGTAGTACAGAACCTATGTCACAAACATGAAGACCTAAGATTCCTAGCACCTGTTTAAAAATCTAAAGATGGAGGTGCTCCTGAAACTCTTGCCCTGTGGGTTCAGAGAGTGGGAAATTCCTGAGATTCACTGGCCAGCCAGCCTACTGGAACTCAAGAACTTTGTGTTCAATAAGTGAACCTGTCTAAAAACAAAATGAGCAAAGGCAGTCAGTGATAAAGGAAAGACACCAAAGGTTAACTATAGGCTCATACATACATGCTCATCTGTGCTAAATCTGCACACATAGACACCCACACTAACAAGTATAACACAGAGACACAAGCCTGTACACACACAAGTGCACAGACATGCACACATGCACACACACACACATGAACATACATACTCACCCACACAAACATACTCACAAATGCACACACCGATAAACACAAACACTCACACATACACAAATAACTATGTACATCATGTGAAAAGTATAGATCTGATAATTAAATATTATTCCTTAAAGTATACATAATATTTCTGAGCTTCAAGCATTATAGTAAACACAATAACATATTTATAAAGTGACTTATTTAGTTTCATTAATTTTTTCTCCTTTTCCCCTTTTCCCTCCCTACTTTCCTCCTCTCCATTTCTTTTCTAACTCTATTATTTCTCTTTCTTTGTTCCTCTGTCTCTGTTTTTCTTATTTCCCTTAGTCAATCCTTTCATGAAGAATTTTCACAGTCGTTTTCATGCCAGATTCTGACATAGGTGCAAAAGTCAATGATAATATTAATCATTACAAGATAAACATAGCACTGTAAAGAATAACCCCTGCCTTGTGAAAAATCATTTATGTTCTGACAGATGTGGCAGAAAAATTACGATGTAGACACTTAAATGATATGCTGTAAAGGAGGACAGTATGTAATGATGAAAGAGGGAAAAAATGAGTATTAGAGGTAGGTCTGTGGACCTGTTCACAAAGATCTATCTTTCTGGTCATCAAAATAATTTTCTCTCAGCAAACAAGATTAGAGAATACAAAAATGAAATGCACCATCCAGGCAAACAATGATTAGGGATATCAA
>JADRCC010381478.1:2401-18969 GCA_019843855.1 Hylomyscus alleni
TCTCTCTCTCTCTCTCTCTCTTTGTCTGTCTCTCTCTCTCTTTCTCTCTCTCTCTCTTCTCTCTCTTTCTCCCTCGCTCTCTTTCTCTTTTTTTAATTAATTTATTCTTTACACTCCATATTTCATTCCCCCACATCCCTATCCACCCTCCGACTGCTCCACATCTCATACCTCCTCTCCTCCCCACCCCACTGTCTCCATGTAAATGTCCCCAACCCCACCCCTATCTAACCTCTAAACTCCCTGCGGCTTCCAGTCTCTTGAGAGTTAGGTGCATCATCTCTGAGTGAACACAGACCTGGCAGTCCTCTACTGTATGTGTGTTGGGGGCCTCATATCAGCTTATTTGCTCTCTGTTTGGTGGTCTAATGTTTGAGAGATCTCGGGGGTCCAGATTAATTGCTACTGCTGGTCCTCCTACAGGATCGCCCTTCTCCTCAGTTTCTTTCAGCCTTCCCTAATTCAACAACAGGGGTCAGTAGCTTCTGTCCATTGGTTGGGTGCAAACATCTGCATCTGACTCTTTCAGCTGCTTGCTGGGTCTTCTAGAGTGTGGTCATGATATGCCCCATTTTGTGAGCGCTCCATAGCCTCAGTAATAGTGTCAGGCCTTGGGACATCCCCTTCAACTGAATCCCACTTTGGGCCTCTTGCTGAACCTTCTTTTCCTCAGGCTCCTCTCCATTTCCTTCCCTGTAATTCTTTTAGACAGGAAAAATGATGGATCAGAATTTGTGACTGTGGGATGACAACCCCATCTCCCACTTGATGCCCTGTCTTCTTGCTGGAGGTGGGCTCTATAAGTTCCCTCTCCCTACTGTCAGGCATTTCATCTGAGGTCCCTCCGTTTGAGTCCTGAGAGTCTCTCACCTCCCAGGTCTCTGGTGCATTCTGGAGTGTGCCCCTAACCTCCTATTTCCTGAGGTTGCCTGTTTCCATTCTTTCTGCTGGCCCTCAGGGCTTCAGTCTTTTTCCTTCACCCACTACCAGATCAGGTTCCCCTCTCCCCTCCCACTCCCCCCACCTTGCTCACTTTCCCTCCAAGGTTCCTCCCTCCCTCCCTCCCTCCCTCCCCACTTGTGATTGCTTTCTTCTCTCTCAGGACTGAGGCCTGAGGCATCCTCACGTGCATACTTCAGCTTGTTGACCTTTATGAGTTCTGTGGACTGTATCTTGGGTATTCTGTACTTTTTTTTTTTTTTTGGCTAATATCCTGAAACCACTTTTACAGAATTCTTTGATCTCATTTTATCCCTGAGCTGAAACACAACTGTCCTTCATCCCCCTGACTTGAATGGGAGAAAGGAGATGTCACAGAAGAAAGCAACCTCTGCACATCACAATTTGGACACTGTGAGATTGATCACAAATGTATTTTTTCTAGGCTTTTCTGCTGTGTTTGATTCTAGGAAGCCCTCTTTGAATAAGTCATTTGTCTCTCATTGACCATGTGTCTTCAGTCCAGCTATCCTTGAGCTCATTATGTTCCTGACAATGACTTTGGATTCCTGAACTGATCATCCTATTTTTGTCTCCTGAGTGCTGATTCTATAGTTGTGTACCATTCTTTGTGCCTTTTGTGATGTCCAGCATATCTTGCAAACTACCCTTGTGCTCCATTTCTGATTCCTGACATTCTACAGGATTTTTCTTGCATTTTTCTACCTTCCTTTTATTGTTTGTTTTACACAAAAAATTCTTTACAACCCATTGGTTCTGTCCCACACTGTGCAAGTCAGTAGGATTCAATTATGGCAGCAGATTAATCTGGCCAGTTTTTTTTCTCTCTTTCTATGGCCTCATCACTTGAGGAGTAGCGATGGATAGGATGTGTGTGTATCAGAAGGAGGGCTAATCTTTTCAGCCCAATTGATTGACTGTGGTAAAGTTTGTGCTTTCTGATTAGCTTCCTGATATCCAGTTTTTTCAAAAATGACCCTGCCAATTCTCAAGCATGTACTATATTATAGCCTTATAAGACACCTGCTGGAACACAGGCACATTGGCTCCCAATTTATTCAGACCATGTTTGTAGATAAATGAAGTAGTAAATATTATCACAGAGTATCCATCTTTGTTTCCACCCACATTATCAAAAAATACTATTTGGTGAGATCAAGTCTATCAATCTTACAAATATTAAGGTGAAAGTTGCTGAATTAATGTGTGGAGGGCTCTGTACTATGGTATCTGACAACATGAGGTGTGGGTTCCAAGGGAATGGTCAAATTTGAGAGAGGCTTGCCTGAAGAACGTATGAACTCAGGGCATGAAGATGAATTTTTTTTTCTCTCCTGTTTCTCTTCTGTTACCAAAATGAAGTATATAGTCCCTTCTAATCTATATAGAGCTAATGAGTCAAATTATTTTTTCATCTATTCATGCTTTCCCATGCCCCATCTCCAAAACATGCCAGGCCCATCTGCAAGACATCATTCAAGTATTTCTCATTCAAATAAATTGTATATGTAGGACCTAGGGAGTATATTCAGTTTTTGCCTGCGGATTTTCTCTAGATCTGAGCACCTCTGCTGGAGATGCAGCTTGGAACAGGTTAATCAATTTAGTGTCAGGCTCCTTTCTCTAAAATGATTCAATGATACAGTGCTTGAAACTTAGTTAGCACATGGTTTGGATGTCTCCCTGGATGGTGTGCTTCCTATTGGTACATCCATTCCCTTTTCTCTATGTTCTCCTAAAGCATTTGAGAAAATCCTGGCAGCCCTGGATTCACACGCAAGGCTCCCATGTGGCTCATCCTCGAAACCTCTAAAATCTTACTTCTAAACATGTAGCATCTTACAAGCAGCCCTTATATGGGTAGATGGAGTTAGCAGATACTTTATACTCCTTTGTATTGGAGTCTGCTTTACTTAAAAAAACAAACCAACCAACAAAGAACAAAACAAAACAAAACAAAATAAAACAACAAAACCCAGGTATTCTGGCCAGGCCTACATTTTCTAGATTAGAAGCTTCTACTAGAAGTGAGCATGAAGCAAGTACTACTGTAGCGTGGTGAGCATGAAGCGAGTACTACTGTAGCGTGGTGAGCATGAAGCGTGTACTACTGTAGCGTGGTGAGCATGAAGCGAGTACTACTGTAGCTTGGTGAGCATGAAGCGAGTACTACTGTAGCGTGGAAAGTATGATTTTCTTCCTAGGGAATATTCTCTGTGCTTTTGCAATATCTAACACTGGGATGGTTGATTCTTGGTTGCAACAACTCTACACCTTCCGCCATATTGTTCTGTTGTCCCAGTTTCTAGTTTTCAAATAGCAGAGAGAGTAGTGATTAACATGTGCACAGAGTACAGGCGTGAACGAGCAGGGTGATGGTGGTGGTAGTCCTTATTGTGGGCATTCAGAATACAGGCATAGTCACTCTTTTGAATATTTCCATGCTACATGACTATGAATAATATGAGTTCTTGAGTGTTCTGAGTAAGATGATCACTCAGGCCAGGTCCATTCTTAGAATGACAAGAACACTGTTCACAATGACCCAGAGATCATAGACATAAAAAAGGATGAGCTCAAACAACTTTGGTGACCGATCTTCCCTTTTGAGATGAAATTAATTCTAAGTTCTATATGATTTAAACTAAAATGAAACATATAAATACTTTAAGGTATACAATTCAAATTCTTTCACTCTGTTCCTCTCTAGCTATGCTGTAAAAAATAATTAAGATGGGAGGTAGAGAGATTGTTCAATAGTTAAGAACACCAACTGCTCTTCTAGCACCATGTGGTAGCTCATACTCGAAGATAACTCCAGTTCTAAGGGATCTGTTCCATTCTTCTGGCATCCACAGGCACAAGCATACATGTGTTGCACAGACATACAAGCAGGGAAAACACCCATGTACATGAAATTTTTAAAATATCAAGATGAATCCGGGCAGTGGTGACGTACACCTTTAATCCCAGCACTTGGGAGGCAGAGACAGGCAGATTCCTGAGTTTGAGGCCAGCCTGGTTTACAGAGTGAGTTCCAGGACAGCCAGGGATATACAGAGAAACCCTGTTTCAAAACAACAACAACAACAAAAAAATCAAGATGAAGCTATGACATTCTTAGGGAGTATTTTTGGTTTATCTTACATTTATTTTTTAATTATTTTACATTTTGAGATTATAATACAATTACACCATTTCCCCATTTTTCCTTCCCCTAAATTCTCTCTTATAGACCTCTTTACTCTCTTTCAAATCCATGGCTTCTTTGTTTTTAAATTAATCATTGCTACATACATACATACATACATACATATAAACATTCAAACATTCATATATAAATACATATGTACATACATATGTAATGTGTGTGTTCACATGCACATATTTCTTGATATACAAATACAACTTGTTCTGTCTTACAGTGTTGCTTGTATGTATCTACTTTCAAGCCTACTTCCCTGGAAAGGACTATTTCTCTAACAGCATTCCTTAGTCACCTGTAGTAGAGTTGATGCTTCACGGGCTCTTCTCTGTTCTTGTTGCCATGTCCATTAGAATTCTCCTTGTTCAGCAACATGTTTAGGCAGTCTTGTCGGTGAGGCTTTATGAATGTAGCTTTAACACTACTAGGATAAACAGTCCCACAACACACTCTCTCATTCTCCCTTCTTACAACATTTCTGTCCTCTCTGCATATTTTTTTTTTCCAGAGAGTTAGGTGTAGGAGTTATGTTAAAGATGTATCAATTGGGACTGGATTCCACAGTTCTGTGTTTTGATTGGTTGTGCTTTTCTACAACGGACTCTATTACTTGCAAAGAGAAATTTCCTTGATGAGGGATGAGGAATATACTTTAACTGTGGGAATAAAGACTAATGGGTATAGATTGTAGTTAGGGAATATGCTGGCTTAGTAAAGTGGTGGTTGTAGGCTCTCTTCCAAGATCCATGCCTTCATTAGCCCTGGTTAGCTGGCTAGATTTCCAGAACCAGGCATGATTGCACTCTTTTTGAATGGGTCTTAAGTCTAATTAGAAAGCTGTTGATTATTGCCAAGGTATGTGCTAGGGAGTACCTTTGTTTCTAATATTAGGTGTCTTTAACCCAATGGACTCTAAAAATAATATGTTTAGAGGATTTCTATGTTTAACAAATAAAAATCCAAGGTTCCAAATTAATTTGAGATTTCAGTTCAACAATGATTTTATTTTCATTTTTGGTATATCTTATACCATATTTGAAGCATACTAAATATTGTTCATTGTTTATCTGAAATTCAAATGGAGACTGTATAGCAATCCCACATTTGAGTAGCTATTTTTGAATGGAACACATTCTAAAACTCTTATACAGTTGTACTTTAAAAATGCTGGCTCTTAGCATGGCCCCACAGACAGATATTCCTTTGTTTCATTTTCTTTCTACCTGACCTAGCTCAGGACCTGGAGGCTCAGAGGTCAGAGAAGTGAAGGAGCAGGAGCCAGCACAGTAAAGATGCTCAGTGGGAAGTATAAGACACCAAACTGTGCTCCTTGAGGCTGAGGGCTTCACATGAAGCAGTGGGCTTATGAGGAGTCTTCTGTGGAGAGCAGACTGGCTGCAGAATCTGATGGAGAGGGCAGAAATCAGAAAGAGATGGAGAAATGGAGGTAAACAATGATGGGCCCTGGAATCAAGGCATGGAAACTTCCCCAAAGGTGGGAATTGTACTGTACTAGTTTTACTTGACCAGATCTCTTAGTTTGTTTTATTTTTAATATAGGTGGAGTTAAAGTAGTTAAGAGTAGTAGTAAATCGGGGTTGGAGAGATGGCTCAGTGGTTAAGAACACTGACTGCTCTTACAGAGGTCCTAAACAATGATGGGCCCTGGAAACAAGTCGCTCAAAACCATATTAAATAGGAACTGATGCTTTTTTCTAGTGTGTTTGAAGAGAGAAAAAATATATATATATATATATATATATATATATATATATATATATATACACACACATATGTGTATATATATATACATTATATATATATGTAATGATGTGTGTGTATATATACATATATGTGTGTGTATGTATCATATATATCCTATATATATAAAATCTTTAAAAAAAAGAGTAGTAGTAAATTAATTACCTATGCCAATGGGCTATCTTGGTTTTCCTTTCTGTATAATCCAGTGGTTCTCAGTCTTCCTAAAGCTGTGACCAGTGACCCTCAACCATAAAATTATTTTCATTGCTACTTCGCAACTATAATTGTACTACTGTTATGAAATCATAATATAGACATCTGATATGCGACCCCTGTGAAAGGGCATTTGACCCTTCAGAAGGGTCATGAGCCACAGGATGAGAACTGCTCCACTAGTGGTTACCATGCACTCCTTGTTTAGTTCTTAGTGTGCATTCAGCATCAACGTGAAAGGATCATCTTCCTCACAGAAGGCACCAACGTGCATGAATGTTGTAGCAAGGAATGAAAAATGACACTTCATTTTGGAGAACTTTCCATCAAGAGTGAGGTCCAAATTCACATTTTCTCTGCACCTTCTATCTGCCTGCTTCTGAGGTCTATTGTGCCTCTGTGTTGTACCTGCCCCCAACAAAGTGCTTGGTTTGGTTGTTATTGAACATCCCAGAAAATGAGGGATGGGGAAGAGATAAGGGATATTTTATCAAAATCTTTACCAATGTGTTACAAGGGGGGAGGTTACTTTACTGACTCCAACTGACCCAGAATAACAATCAAATCTGCAGATAGTTGTTATAAACCTCAGTTTGTATGTTGTTTTCAATGTTTTTGCAATATTTATTATTAATGGTTGCTTTGAACTTGTTGACTGTTTTTCACCAGATGATAATCACAATGCACACACATGCAGGCACACACGCACACACACACACACACACACACACACACACGCACTCGTACATATTATTCTGGATCAGGAGTGTGAAAAAACACATAATTTAAGATTAAATATATGCACTATGGGGAATCCAAGGCATAGTGAGGTTGAGTACATTGTTTTTTTAAAGGCAGGTTAAACTTAAACAGGCTGAGCACACAGTAGGGCAGCAGATTGACTGCATGTTTTTCAGTGGTCTCAAGGCATATTAACAACTTGGTTGCAAGTGTGGCAAAAGTTCAGTCTCTCTAAAGGCAAGACACATTTTCAAAAGAAGATATTCTCCCATTAGCTAGGTACTGTAATCCACACAATTCTCTCCACTAGGTTCATACCTTGCCCTCCTGGATTTCAATGGAGGAGCAGGAAGAGATTGTGTGTCAGCCCAGCAAGCAGAGGACTTTCTGTGCAGATTAGATTTCAGTACAGCTCTCTCTCTCTCTCTCTCTCTCTCTCTCTCTCTCTCTCTGTGTGTGTGTGTGTGTGTGTGTGTTTGTGTGTGTGTGTGTATGTGTTTGTGTGTGTGTGTGAGAATATGGATGTGTTGGTGTGTGCAATCCATTAAATCCATTAAGCTATACCAAGGGCTTCCCTTCTTAATTTTATGTTTTTACTGTGAAATGTATATAAAGTTAGAGATAGAGATAGAGATCATCTTTACCTCACCCCTGCCATTTCCACTGTACCTCTTCTCAAGTGTCACTGTCCCTTTTGCCTATTTCAAACTTTGTTTTCCTGTCATAAAATTATATATGTAAATCTATATTAGAGGGTCTCTTTGATTTTTTTTTTTAACCTTTGAGAGACAAGTTGCCATTCTACAGCCCAGTCTGCCCTTGAACTCTTAAGTAGCTCAGGCTGGTTTTGAACTCATGTTGATCCTCCTGCCTCAGTTTCCCAGGTCCTGCTATTATGGTAAAAGGCACCATACCAAGTTTTTGATACTATGTCTGAATATGATGAGGATTCTTTAGTGTTATGGCAATATATAAGAATGTGAGTGGGTTTGTTGGGGTAACAGAGAAAGCCTGAAAGCTGTGCTAAGGATACTTTGTTACATAGCATCTTATAATAGATACTTCTTATTGGAATCTTCCAAGTATAGGTAAATTGTAAACTCAATTGTAAGGCTATAGAAGGAATCAATATTTGGTGGGTATTAGACAGGTCAGCCTCCCCAACCCTCTTTTGTGGCAGAAGGAGAGAAGTGCCCATACGCCATAGTAAGACAATTATGCTCAACAGCACTTTTGTTTATCTCCTGTTCACTTGGTGACAACTCTGTTTTATAGCCTCCTGGAATGTGACCAGTCGCCGCCAAGGGTGTTAAAAAATATCCAAAAACAAAATTAAATTCACCTTCTCTTAAAAAAGATGCAATGATATTTTAAATAACACATTCAGGAGCAGTGTGACTGTGTGTTCGGAATCCAGGCAGCTTTTCTTTGAACTGCAAGGTTGGGAAAAAGGAAAACATGCTAAAAGACTTGTAAAGAGATCTGCCACTGCTGGGCAGAGATAGATAGGAGCCAGTAGCAAAAGCAGCCCCTACACCTAGCTTTAATTAAATGCATGCTGAATCATCTCTGTTCTCCACCTGCCATCTGAAGTAGTGACCTGTCTTGTACTAGCTCATCCTGATTTGTTTTTCCTTCCTTTCTCACTTCCTCCCTACCTTTCCCTGTTTCTTGCTATCTTATCTCCTCTCTTTTCTTTCTTTTCTCTTCCTTTTTCATTCTTTCTTCTTCATCTCTTTATTTTAGTCTCCCTTTTCCTGCCCTCTATTTCATGTTTCTTTCTGCATGCTAACTAACTCCATCCTAAGTATCAGACTTATTAACACATGGATTGGGCTTGTCATGGGTTATTGCAACATTCCCACAGTGCCATCCAATTTTTTGATGCCTTCCTGGCTGGTACTGTTTTCTAGAGTGCTACCACTGTCAGAAGTTGTGGTCTACTGAGTCAATCCAATAGCAGCCAGTGAGATCCCAGGAGTGCAGGGCACTTCAAGTCTCTCCTGAGTGAGTAGTTTTAAGCAGGGAATAAGATCTGCTAATGTTAAGGCAAATGAAGAGAAGTCAGAAGAGAAAGGGTGAAACCTTTGTTCTGTTTAACAACCTAAGTTTAATTTTAACTAGTAAGAGTTTATATTTATGAGAAGACTGCTCTTCTAATCTCTGTCTACAGTCTCACCAATTAATGGGTTAGTGAAGAATTGAGATGGTTTTGTTTTTCCTCTACAGGGGGAAAAATTGATTTTGAGTCAAACTTCAGATAATAAAACTCTTATACAAAACATACAAATGCATTCTCTTTCAACATTGAACAATTATCATGTATGCTATCTTCAGTGCTATTAAGCTTTTATGTACTATTAACTTAACTCTAAATGGTTAAAAAGTAACTGTAGGATGCTGTAGAGATGGCTCAGCTGTTAAGAGTGCTGGCTGTTCTTCCAAAAAACAGAGGTTTGTCTCCCAGTACCCACCCAGCTGCTCACAACTGTCTATAACTTCAGTCCCTGGAGCTCAAATGTCCTCTTTTGGCCTCTGTGGTCACCAGATATACACATGATATATAGACATACATGCTAACAAAGCTCTTATATGTGTAAAATGAAATAAATACATTTTAAACTTAACATGTACGTTAAAGGTCAGCGCTTAAGATTTCAACACTCCATTTTATATGCAATTTTCAGTATTCTTCTTTTCTCTCCAATATCACAAATGTATCTAGAACCACTTCTCAATATCTATCACTTGATGTTTAAGGAAAGAGACTTTTGCCAGAAAGAGACCAAAAGGTCCAGGCCATCACTGCTGCTAATTTGTCTGCACAGGTGGCTCAAAGTCTCTGAGCATCAGCAATTTTCCCTATAGCCACAAGAGTCATGATAATGATTGATGATTGATATGGAATTCAGTGACATATACGTAGCTTTCAGTATAGGACAGAAGTTGAATGAATCAGTCATGTTCAGCTGTGCATTCCCTTGTCCTCTCTTCCTCCATCAGTTACAGCTACTTGAAATTTTAAACTGGAATCCAGAGCCAGTAGTTCTCTGTGGTCTTGAATTCACTAATGCTGGTTATAGTATAAAAAATGCTTAACTACAACAGAGACTTTCTGTGGTTTTAATAATTTTGACATTCACAAGTGAGTTCAGCCACTAAGTTACTCTGAATGTCTGCTTCCTTATCTAAAAGTGGACATTATCAAACTTTAAAATATTGTTCCAGATTCTACTGACACTATGGTCAAAGATTTTGAAAACTGCCAAGTGAAGTTAAATGTAATGTTTGAGATTTGAGATGTTGCTCAGTTGGCAAAGTACTTATTGAATCGAACATAGTGAGTTCAACTTAGCCTGGACTACATAAGACCATATGTCAAAACAAGAAGAACTGAAATAGAAACACCTGCGAGACTTGCCCAGCAGTTGTATTGACCCAATTTGTGTTAAATACTGTTCTCAGCTTTGAAAATACTCTCCTGGAATAGTTATTTTAGTTGGTAAATATCAGTACCAAATCAAAGTTCTTTAAGTGTAGAGATTCAGTCTTATTCATCTTTTCTATCTTACTTGATTTTACAATAAATTAGCATATATGCATTCAGAATTTCTGTAGCGAGAAGACTCAATAATTAATATACTTTCAATAACTGGGTGGGCAAAATATTGACACGTATAATAATTTTCTCCAAATTGACTATGTCCCAAGATTCTGATGATAAAGAATATTTGAGAGCAAACTTAAATGTAAATTAGACATCTGAGAACCAGTGTTTTGTCATGTTCATGACTTAAGCAGTTGTGTGTTCTGGACGCCTTACTACTATGGCATATACTGTGGCATTGACAGATATCATTACTTCATCTTGGAAATTAGAATGTGAATTGATGGATATACCACCTTTGAACAAAGTTTGTTCCTACCCAGGAGAAATTTGGCCATATATAGAGGGGGTTTTTGGTTGTCACCACTTGCCAAAGGGTTACTACTGGCTTCTGGATGGTACAGGCTAGAGACTTAGATAAAGCTCTCAGTATACAGTGGATAATCCAGTCTGAGTGTCAGTGGTGACACAAGTGAGAAAACCAATTAGAAGAACACGGGTGGGAATTTATTCCTTGTAATCAATATGTCTTGTGTGAGGCCTTGCCTTTGTATGCATGTTCCTATGTGTGCGTACATGTGTGCCCATGAGTGGGTACATGTGTAAGACTGTGCCTATGAAGGCAAGAGATTGATATTGGGTGTCTTGTTCAGTTGCTTTCATTTTAGTTTATGAGAGAAGGTCTCTTACTGATTTGGCTAGGCAACCTGACCAGTGAATCCTGGGATACTCTTGTCTCCTCAGTGCTGGGATCACAAATGCATAATGCTATGCCTAGAGGTTTTGTTTTGTTTTGTTTTTTCTTGCTTTCTGGAGCTCTCAACTCAGCTTTTCAAGCTTATGAAGCAAGCACCTTACAGAACACAGTGCCATGTGCCCCGACTGAGGCCCTTTTTAACACACAGCTTAGTTTTACTGTAATGAATAAATACACAATGGTAAAAACAATTTGAAGATGTGCACTTTTGTGTCCTTCCTATGATGTACATGTATGTACTGTGAGCTGTCTACTCTTTCTTTGTGCTTTCTTCTGTAGCTGTTTGAGAAAAGAGTTGATTTAGTGTGTTTGGTTGGGCTCCACTTATCCCTGTCAAGAATGAGATGTCTGCCAGAGAAGTATCATCTCACATCACACTTCAGGCAGGCAATCAAGCTTGGTCTGTTTCAGCAGAGCTCTCAGCACTTTGAATAAATATCTTCCATATTCATGGAGAAGAAGGCTCATTTGAATATTTCCAATTAAATTTCCATTTCAAGTCTTAGTGCCAACTTATTCTACTTCACTTTTGCATTATACAACTTCTATACCTGACCATACATCCATCCGGTAACTGAGGCAATCTTTATATGATATTAACGTTTCTGGAAAGTTCTCTCTTAATCTATATTCTGGAAAATTCTCCATTAAAATATTTCCTACTATTCATCTCTCTGCAAAGCTTTTTTTCCCAAATATTTCTGTCCAGATAGATCAAATTAAGGCCCCACAATTAAAATATTTTTCCTATCATTATTTGAATTATATACGCCTTATGTATCAAAAGCCTAGCTCCCTGTGTGGTATTATTGAAAGAGTAGAACATTGAGGGGTGGGGCCTTGTGAGAGAGGAGGTTAGGTTGCAGTGTGTGTGCCCTCAAATGGAGTATATGCTACCCAGCTTATTTCTCACTGTGTACATCTTGTTGTTAGTGAGCAACTTTTGCCTGTCACACATTTCTGCCAGTGTATAAAGCCTCCCTGTAGGTCTGGTATCTGGTGGAAACAGCTATGGAATTAAGTGGAGGGAATGACTATAAACTAAACTTTCTGTTGTGAAACAAAATGCACATTTCATCCTTCTGTGTTTCTTTTATCCAGGTGCTCTCTTACAATGCCTTGAAGCTGACATGTTAATCCAAACCTTCTGGAAACTGATAAGGAAATGAATAGAAATCAGTATGTGTTTCCTAAGTAGTAGAGTTACTTAGATTATACCTCTCAATATGTATATCAATGGTTTAAGAGAGGAGGAAACCACTTAGGTGCCTCTTGGGAGTAGTAGAATAGAAGCTGACAAACTACATCAGTCTGTTTTTGTAAATAAAGTTTTGTTGGCTCATAGGCACAGATACTTGTATGTAATGTCTATAGTCTTTATACAACCAGCAAAAGTGAGTGGTTGTAGTAGCTAGTGTATGGCCTGTAAAGCCAAAAATATTTTCTGTGCCTTTACACGGAATGTCTTCCAATTTAACAGAAGAAGAGCATCTTTAAAATATTATGTATAGTCTGGAGAGATGACTCTGCAGTTAAGAACACTAGGTAGACTTCCATGGGACCTGGGTTCAATTCACAGCACCCACATTGTGGCTTACAACAGTCTGTAAACTCCATTTCCAAGGGATCCAATGTGTTCTTCTGACCTCTGTGGGGACCAAGTTCATACTGCACAGATATACATGCAGGCAAAATACCCATACTTTTAAAATAAAAATAAAAAATCATGATCAGCTAAAGATGGATGATAGTTTATAAAAACACATTTAATCAATATTAGAAATAATATATAATTATAATTAATCAATAATTATAAATAATCAAATTATCATTGATCATAATATAATACCATACCTTTTTTTAGATATTTTCTTTACTTACATGTCATATGATTTCTCCTTTCTCAGTTTACCAACAAAAAACAAACAAATGAACAAACAAAAACAACAAGAACAAACCCCTGTTGCCTCCCCCTCCCCATGTGTGCCACCCCACCCTCTCCCACCCATCGGCCCTGTCATTCCCCTACACTGGGCACAGAACCTTCACAGGACCAAGGGCCTCTCCTCCAATTGATGACTGACTTTGCAATCCTCTACTATACACATGCTGCCAGAACAATCAGTCCCACCATGTATAGTCCTTGGTTGGTGGTTGAATCCCTGGGAGCTCTGAGGGCATTGATCAGTTCATATTGTTGTTCATCCCAAGAGACTGCAAACACTTCAACTCCATTGGTTCTTTCTCTAACTCCTTCATTGGGGACCCTGTACTCAGTTCAATGGATGACTGTGAGCCTCTACATCTATATTAGTCAGGTACTGTCAGAGCCTCTCAGGAGACAGCTATATCAGGCTGGAGTGCCCTTCCTTCAGTCTCTGCTCCATAGTTAGTCTCTGCAACTCCTTGCATGGGTATTTTGTTCCCCCTTTTAAGAAGGAATGAAATGTCCACATTTTGGTCTTCTTTCTTGAGTTTCTTGTGATTTGTGGATTGTACTTTGTGTATTCCAATCTTCAGGGCTAATAACCACTTATCAGAGAGTGCATACCATGTATGTTCTTTTGTGATTGGGTTACCTCACTTAGGGTGATATTCTTCAGATCTATCCATTTCCCTAAGAATTTCATAAATTCATTGTTTTTAATAGTTGAGTAGTACTCCATTGTGTAGATGTACCACAATTTCTGTATCCATTCCTCTGTTGAGGAACATCAATAAGAAATGATAATCAATAATTATCATATCATAATAAATATCATAATAAATAATCATCAATAATCAATGATAATCAAATTATCATTGATCACAATATAATACCATAGCTTTTTAATCATTCAAATATAAAATGCACATTGTATAAATTCTCTGAATACAGTCATTGAAGTTTTAAACAATAATTTTTGAGACTTTCCTTAGATAAGGTGGTAAAATAAGTATGAAAATGACAACAAAAGTTTGTCATAATTAATCCTTTTTACACATTTTACTTCCCTTAAATACTCCCTTTTGAATTAGCAAGGCAGTTATAAAATCTGAGAAACCAGGAACAGTGGAGGGCTTGATTACAGTGTCTGACACATTTTGTATAGTAAAATAATAAGGCTTGGGAAAATAATTTACTCCTTTATATAAAATGCTCTTTTTTTGTGTGTTTCCATGTACGGGTAAGAAAAAAATCCCATGTTTTTATATATCATTTCATGCAGATTATTTCTATGCTAAGAATTCATCACAATAAGTTGTAATCAATGCCTTTCCTTGAATTAAATTGTGCCTTCTTTCGTGTATGCATGTGCATGGAACAATTTGGTGCATCTCTTTAGATGGTGTCCACTTTTTTTGGATCTCCCATTGACTTGGAGTTCACCAAGTGGGCTGTGCTGACCAGACAGCACTAAAGATTCGCCTCTCTACTTTGCCAGCAGTGGTATTACAGGCATATATCTGCACTTCAGACCTTTTACATGGGTTCTGAGGACCCATCTTGTATCCTGAAATTTGCATGGAAAACACTTTACCGATTGAGTCCTTTCTCCAAACCCTGCTTTCCCCCTATTCTAACACAAAAAAAGCTACACACTTTCTGTTTAGTAATGGGATCCATACAAACAAAGTTTCATATTCACTGCAAAATTTTTAGCATGAGAGTAATAGATCTTAAAAAAAAAACTGAATGAAGGTAATGACTGACAGTATTTCTGAAATTAAAACTTTGGTAAAAGCAAAGCAAAGTAGCTTTTATTTTTGTGACATTATACCAAGGAAAACTTTTTTTAGACACATTTAATGCTTATTTTGCACACATGTTTATATATAATACTTTTTACTTGATATATATATATATATATATATATATATATATATATATATATATTTAAACCTATACTACTACTGCTCTCAGGTTTACATTGATACTTCTGTTATCACTGCTCATTAGAGTAGGCATAAATATTTTGCAGCAGAGGTAGTGGAATAGAAAAATATTAGGATATGAGAGAGGTAGGTCTGTTCAGCAATAGTTCTTTGAGGGCGAGCTTGATCTTCTTTGTCTGTAGTTCAGTCCCATAGCAAATGCCAAATATGAATCAGTAGCTGCAGACCTCTAGGCAGGCAGACACCAGACACAAACCAGAAGCTGTAGTTCAATCCTGAAGGCTCAACAACTAGCTCAGCAACTGACCCATGCTCACTGAAGTTGCAAGAAGCTACAGGAACTCTCTGGTGGTGTTGCCACAAACGGACCTCAACCACACTATGTAAGGTAAACAAATGGATGTGTCATTAGGGAAGAATAGTGAGGCAGAACAAATGAAACCAATGTTCTCAATCCCACTGTCTGTGAGATCATGTCTGCTACAGCAAAACATCGTTTTACCTGTGTCTACTTCAGGAAAAACATTCTTTCCTATGTCTGCTTTAGCAAGACATCCTTTCACTTGTATGCCCCAGAAAAACATCATTTGACATAAAAGTCTTTCCAAAGAAACTAGAAATTGCCACTTCACATTAGGGTTTCTTTTCAACTGGACACATGCTAGAGTCATCTGGGATGTGTATGAGATTTTTGTCTTAATGTGTATATGAGTACCACATTCTTGCCTGATAACTCCAGGCAGAGGTCAGAAGAAGGAATCAGATCTCCTGAAGTCGTAGTTACAGACAGTTGTAAGCTGCCATATGGGTGCTTGGAATCAACGCCAGCTCCTCTAGAATAGCCAGTGCTCTTAACCACTGAGCCATCTCTCCAGCCCTCATTTCCTTGATTAATGTTAGATGGCCATCCCACTGTGGCTGATGCTGTCTTTGGGCAGGTCACTTAAAAAGCTGAACAACAACAAAAAAAAAAAAACACTAAAAAACAACAAAAAAGCCAGCATGCAGCAACCCTCCCTGGCTTCTGATTCAGTTCCTATATCCACATCTAAGTTCCTATCTTGAGTTTCTGCCTTTATTTCCTTCAGTGATTAACTGTGATCTGGGAATAGTAAGATGAAACAAATCCTTTTCTCCTGCATCTTGCATTTGGTCATGGCATTTTTCACAGCAATAGAATGCAAACCAGAACACCATTATTTAGAATACCGTAATTGTGTAGATTTGTTCCCAAATCGCTTAAAGACTTGTCCCATGTGAACAATACCTTGGATGTGTTTAAAGTGAGAGAAAGGGGGGCAAAGCAGGACAAGCTAAAATGTTGAAAAGGAGCCCACAACTTCTGGGAAATCAAGAGAATGCTGAAGCTTGTCAGAGGAACCAGATGGAAGCAGCAACATTCTTCAAGGAACACTCGAATTTCTAAAAATTTATGTTGTACATAT
>JADRCC010381606.1:6023-20419 GCA_019843855.1 Hylomyscus alleni
TCTCTCTTCTATTTTCCCCTCATCTGCCCTTCTTATCCATGTAATGTTTCTCTGTCTCTCTTCTATTTTCCCCCTCATCTGCCCATCACTCTCGTTGGGGATCCTCTCTGGAGCTGACTAACATCTCTGATTCCACTTGCAGCCTTCAGGTCTCCTTGCCATGCTGCAGCAGTTATGGCATAGAGTGTCATGATAAGGAAGACAGGGGACTGACTCGCTGAGCCTCTTTTCCTATCATGTACAGGAGGTAGCAAGTTCATATCCTGAGCCAAAATAGATGAAATTTAGTAGGCACCATTGGCTGCCAGATATGCTTTTATGAGGTCATTAAAAACACTTTGAGCTGAACTCTTTGTGTGCATATTCTTTTAATTTTCTCTTTCTCCCTCTCTCTCTCTCTGTTTCTCTCTCTCTCTCTACACACACACACACACACACACACACACACACACACGCACGCACGCACACACATACGCATGCACATCACATACATATACACACATACCTTTTACTCCTCTCTCTGTTCTTATTTTTCTTTTTTGTTTTGTTTTGTTTTATAAGAGCAACCAGATGTTTTCTGAAGACCAAAAAAATCTCCTCTGGCTCCCATACCTGGATAACTGGAATAGAGATTTGTTTCTTAAACAAGAAGTCAAAGCACTCTTGTGTGCTTTTGAGCCCCACCTATGTCAAGACTAAGCCACTGAATTCTGGCTTTGCAGATTAACTTCTTCAACTCTATACTATTCTCCTGATTCTCCTCCCACGTATGTTCAAGACCACACTAAGTCTGGATGTGGGCAGGATCCCTCAGAGGTCCCCCATTTCTACAGCAGTAGCATTGAAAGGTACTGTGAACATTTATATGATGGGACCTTGTATGAGATCGTTAGGTCAGTGGGGATAGGGTATCAAAGAAAATTGTAGGATACCTCTAGTGTCTCAGTCTTTCTGTTTCTTAGCTTTAGCATAATTCATTTGTTCAACGATGCACTTTTGACTCTGCTATCTGGTGACCTTACCACAGGTCCAAAGCTACATGGTCCCTACCATGAAGTCATGGACTGAAATCTCAAATTCAGCCTTTCTCTTGATAATTTGTTACTGCCCCAGGCAGTTCACTGCAGTAAAATAACTAAAGCAGAACACCAAATAGGAACATCATTCATTCAGAAGTCATCCAAAACTAAAAACTTCAAATACAAAATCCCACTAGAGTATCATATTCTGTCAGCCCATTCAACCCTTTGTGGCTGGGTTCTTCAGCCTATCAAGACTTCTTATCTTTGCCTCTTCATCTTCGGTTTACTAATGGCCATAAGCTCTGTCTGGCTCATTTCCTTTTTGTGCCCAATGATACAGTATGACCTACTTCTTTTAAAAAGCCCCTTTAGGATTTCACAGTTCCATCATCTAAATACACCCATGTTCCTCCCCAACTGCTGAGTTCCTCTGCTCTTTGTTGAAAAGAGTCTCATCATTGTCTCAGTGAGGCAATCAGCAACTCATTCCTCCGACCCTCACCATGGGACTCAGAACAAGTATGTATTCTGTTACACTTCTATCACCAAGTTCTTCTCACTCTTTCCAGCTGAAGTTTGACGTTTTCTCAAAGAGAAAGCCTGATTGGGCTCAACTTCTCCCCTGCTCATTGGTGACTTGTATTCAAATTTGTAATTGCTGCGCTCTACTTTAAAAAGACAACTACTTTTCACCACCGCTATAGGGAGCACTATATAGTCTCTAGACACCCATGCCATGAGGCAACTGTGCTGACTTAGAAAGGAAACTTCAGAATCAAATGCCGTCCCAGAATAGAACAACAGCATCCATTGATGCTGACTAGCCTTGGTGGTGTTCTAATACCTCTATCTACATTGCCTCATTTAATCACCACAAAAGCCCTACTAGGTGAGTATTAGAAGTACCCTCATACTGCAGGGAAATAAATATTGAACTGATAACTTGTCGATATGACTACGAAAAGAACATCCAGGGGAAAGAATGAAGTCAAGACATTTAGAGGCTTGACCACGTTGCTATGCAGATTCAAAGGTAGCTCCATCTTTGCTAAGTAAAGTAGTGTCTTGGGATGTCCTCTCTCTAAAGGTAGAGAGGCTAGGAATGCTAAGACATCTCCAGAGTGCTTTGGGTAGTATCCTAGTTTGCTTTCTATTGTAAAACAAGTGAGGAAAAATGAGGGGTTTGTGTGGGTTTGTTGTTGTTTTGGCTTATTCATCATTATCATATCCATTATTGAGAGAAGCCAGGAGGAACACAACAAGGCAGGAACCTAGAAGCAAAACCTGAAGCAGAGTCCACTGAAGAAAGCTAAGGACTGGCTCTACCTCACGGCTTCCTGATCTTGCTTTTTCATACACCAGGAGCATCTCCTGAGGAGCGGCATCCCCACTGTGAGCTAGCTGGGCCCTCTCACACACATTCTTAATCAAGAGTATGTCCCATACACTTGCTGAGAGGCTGTTTGATAGAAGAATCTTTTCAACTGAGGTTCGGTCTCCCCAGATACCGCCAACTTCTGTCAAGTGGACAAGAGCTCACCAGAACAGGTAGCAATTTAATTCATCATTTTAAAGTATTTTTTTCATATAAGAATATACACTATGACAAAAACTTAGGGTGCCTTTCAAAAAGTCCCCTTGTTAGAACTTTTTAATAGTATACAATATGGCTGAAGGACAAGGAAATTAGCTCACTGTATCTTTCAGGTTTGTCATGGTCCTTAACACTGGAAAGACAAAGAAAACTGATACACAGACACACACATGCACATTCACACGCATGTGAGCATGCTCGTTCACACTCACAATCATCATCATCATCACCATCACCATGACTTGGTCTCAACCACTGTCTCAACCACTATTTTCTTTTTGAACCTCTCTGTAGTCCTTGGAAGGAGGCAGGGAATTGATCCTTATAACCTTCAGGAATGTCAATTCATTTTTATTCTTCCAACTAATTGTTTTGAACGGGTAAGTGGGTCAATAATCAGCAGAAACCCTTCTGCACACTCCTAATGCCAGAGAGTTTGGATTCCCAAATCAGCTTTAAAACCCTGTAATCTATTTGTTGCAGGTTATATAAAGCTTCTGCTCTTTGCAGTTAAGAGGTGCCTTTCTGAATGGATCATCCTTTTGATGCTATAATTAATCAGCTTAATTGATGAATCAATGCCATAGCAACTCCCTTTTCAAATACACGACTAAAAAGACTACGGGACCCTGATTAATGAAAGGTACTGTTGGCTTCAGGAAACAGCACACTTCAAATAGAATTCTAGCCGCATATTTAGCAGAGTGATGAGAGGCCTTTGGTCCCCTGAAGCCCCAGTGTAGGGGAATGCCAGGGCAAGGAGGCCAGAGTGAGTGGGTCGGTGGGGGAACTCCAAACTCCATCATAGAAGCAAGGGGAGGTGCATGGGATAGGGGGATTCCAGAGGGAAAACCGAGAAAGGGGATGACTTTAGAAATGTAAATAAATAAAATATCCAATAAAAAAAAAAAGGTGTAGCTTTAAGGCAAAGTGTTGCAGTATATTGAAACCAGTGTCTACTTGCACATCATTTAAGACTAATCAAAATAAAATGTAGCTAGGCTGGTCAGGTGATAATGCTGCAGAAAATTGTTTTAGTCAGGATTACTGTTGCTGTGATAAAAAAAAACAAAACAAAACAAAATAAAACCACCTTGATCAAAGCAACTTGGGAAAGAAAGAAAGGGTTCATTCAGCTTCCACTTCCACACCACTGTTCATCATCAAAGGAAGTCAGGACAGGAACTCAAGTACGCCAGGAACCTAGAAGCAGGAGCTAATGCAGAGGCCATGGGGGGTCTGCTTATGGGCTTGCTCCTCATAACATGCTCAACCTGCCCCCTCTTCTTCCTCCTCCTCCTCCTCCTCCTTCTTTCAGAAAGGATGGGTTGATATTGGCTCACATTTGAAATAACTGTCCAGCCATGAATTTTTATATCAAGTCATAACAGTACATTCTCTGACACATTTGAATAAAATAAATAAAAATGAGGATATTCAGAAATGCTACAAATACAAGAAACCAAAGAACATTCTTGTGATAGTTAATCTTAAAAGTCAACTTGGTAGAATTGAGGATGACCATAGAAACCACTGGTGCATCTATGAAGTTGTTTCTTCAAAAGTTTAATTGATCAATCTACCTTCTAAAAGAAAACTAATCACAGTTATCAGTTGTCACCATCAGGCCCAGGGATGGCCACACACACAATGGACTGTGCCCTCCTGTATCAGTCACTAACTAAGAAAACTCCCTACCGACTTGCCTACAGCCCTATCTTTTTCTCAGCTGAGGCTCACTCCTTTCCAATGACTCGAGTTTGTGTCAAGCTGACACAAACCAAGCCAGCACAGAAAGGCAGCACAGCACCAAGCCAGAAGTTGAAAAGAAGACAAAGGGAAGCCTGTGGCAAGATGTCATAGTGTGGGCAATGTGAATGAGGCAGCCGTGCCAGCACAATGCAGAGCAATGGGGAATGAGCAGAGTGAGCAGAGCGTCCATCTGAGGGTGTCCTGGAGCAGGACCACATGGGTGGGGTCGTGGTGACAACTGATAACTGTGACTAGTTACATACAGGGAGACGGATGAAGTAAGGATATATAATAGGAATAACAGGAATTAACTTTCACACTGACACTGAAAAGAAGTATAATATGAAGAGAGATAAAAGTGAAATGAGCCCTGGAATGGAAATACAGGTGATGATATAGGCTAGTTAATAATGCCGTGCATATACGTGCCTATGGAAATGAAAAACAGGAGTGTGCATAGAATGACATGCATGCCTGTATGCATAAGTATATTCCCCAAGCCTGTCTGCTTAAGGTCATCAGAGCAACGAGCCTACCTGATCACAAATCCTAACTTCCATTCTCTTCTCAAAGGGCTGGTGCTCCTTAGAGAGTTGTTTAATACTGAGCCTTAGAAAATGGATGCACCTGCTCAAAAGCCCAAGAAGCGTTACTGAAGATGAGATGATCTCAAGGCACAGGAGCCAGTATAAAAGGGATGCCATTTGTCAAGCATTGGAAAGTTTCAGCAAAAAATTTGCAATAGCAACCAAAAGTGAGCCGTATAATAAAAAAGTAACACATAGTCCATATTGATCCAAGTACAAGAATGAACAGAAAAGCTGTTGACAATCGGAAACTTCACATGATATTAAGATATGTCCTCTCGGATTTATTAATTAACTAAGGCCAAGTGCATACTGTAGGACAGAATTCCAGAAGACATCGCCTCCAGGGTTACATTAAGAATGTAAATATGATCAAGAATGCAGAGTGGAAGCAGCATCCTACCTGCTCGGTTGCCATGGGAAGATCAGAGTCAGGCACATACTCTCCCTACCAAAGACACATAACCCAAATCTAACAGGGAGGAAATGTTAAATGTACCAAAATCGCAGGACCTTGCACAAAATAACTGGAATTTTTCCTTCAAGGCCATAAAAGTCAAAGGAAAATTGAAAACTCAAAAGGAATTTTCCAGATGAAAGAAGAAAAGAGATTGGACAACTGAATGTCACACATAACTCTGAATTAGGTGCTCTTGTCACAAAGACCATTGTTGGGACAATTAGTCAGTCCCCTTGTAAAGGAACTAAGGGGACTGACGACCCAGTTGATAGTTACATCACCATTAAATTCCTGCTCTGATAATCTGGGTTATGGAGGGATATCCTTGTTGATTTCTGACTTGCATTAAGACATTCAGGAAACACTGAAGTGTTAACTTGACAGTGTACTCTCAGATTGGCTCAGAGCACAAAGGCTTCTTTCTCAATACTATCCCCAACTTTCTGCAGTGTTGTGACAGTACCAGTCTTCTCACTCTTTGTAACCATCTGCCACATGATAGTGATGGCACGGAGATGGGATTAGAGAATACTGTTCATATCAACATAGGATGGCCTCTTGACAAGTGAGAAAAGGCACCCAGGATGGTAACCAGAAACGTATCATCACCAGACTGCCCTTGTGCTGGTCTGGAGCCCAATGGAGATGACCCCCATTCCTTCATTCTGCCATAAATACTAAGACATAAGAAGTAAAGAGTACTTGTACTGTTGCAAAAAAGAAGTAAGGGATGAAATGTGTTGGGAGCTTTTGAGTGCTATTATCATAGCAAAACAGTTTTATTCATTTACCGTATTTTATTTACTGCTTACTGTGTCCAAACACAAAGAATACGGCAATCAATGAAGTCAAGACTTTTAAATTATGCTTAAACATTGGCCCTAGTTTGGGGATGTTGAAAGCAGATGGATAAAGAGTAAACAAATATATAATATGTACAGCAGTAGTAACAGCCAGTGGATACCAATGTGCAGGCTAAATATTATAGGACATGAGAGAATACATTTACATTTAGCTTAAGAGAGCCAAGAATGTCCTCTCTAATAAGATATTAGCAGAAACCTAAAGGAAATAATTATCTGAGTTAAATAGGGATCTTAGGCTGAGGAAACAGTAATATCAATGTAGGACGAAGCTTGGATACTGTAAGGAAAAGCAACAGTTTGGTGTGGTTAAAGAGCTTGGGTAGGGAGGCATTGGTAGAGAAGGGTCATGGAGACCTTGACGTTTACCTTGTGCAAGCTTGAACACCATTGATAGATTTATAACAGGTGATTGATGAGAACTGACTTAACATTTAAAGGAATCTCTTTGGCTACTCAGTTATGAATGGAGTTTTGATAGAAGTGGATATGTGATAGAAGGAAATTGAGAAGTCATTGGTGGTTAAGAGTTATTAGTAATGGATGGGAAAGACAGGAAGTGTGAGATGTTTGATGGAGTGGGGAACATAAGAGGTTCAAGATAAGTCTCAACTGTCTGAAGAGAAGCATCAGCTGGGCTGGTGGATATTCATAATGGTTTTCAGAAGAAGTTCTGGATGTGATGAATATATTTGAAAATAATAATGAGAATGTGAGTAATAATGGTACCCATGCATATTAATGAAATTTCCAACATAGTGGAGCTAGCAGAGAATGAGGACACATGATGACTGAACCCGGAGGTACTTTCTTATTTTCTAACTTACTTTTTCAAGCTTTTTTATATGTATGTGTATGTGTATATGTATATAATGTTTAACATGTTTCCTATCATATCCTGGGAACCACAAGTAATAATAAAAAAGAAACATACAATATTCTTTCTGCAATTCTTTAATTTGCTTAATGTAATTACCTCCAGTGCATCCACTTTCCTGCAAATTACATGAATTTGTTCTCATTTGAAATGCTGAGAAATAAAAAAGAATGGTAAAGAAGACTGCAGATTGACCAGTGAGATAAGTAGGGAATTAATGTGCCCTCGTCAAGAGTGAGAGGAGTTTCTAAGAATGTAGACAACTCACCAGCTCCAACAGGTAGGCAGAATGGAAGAAGCCTGCCTCTCAAGACCCAGAAACATGACTGACGAAAATGGAAACCATACCAGAGATCTTTTTCCCAGTTAAGAAATAGTAAATCCACCTACCAGTAAATGTAGCACAGTCAGTGTCCCAGAAATCCAAACAGATGAGAAGTTCCATCCCAGAGGGGTCGAATGTAGGACGGACGAGATGGAAGTGCCAGGAAGGTCTCCGCTTTACTTTACTCTACTTTTGAAGTTCTCTCAACACGTTGCACTAAACCAGAAGACTCGGAGTAGTGTGCGATTGTGAGCAGAGTTCTCAGAAGAGGGACTAGCTTAGTATCAAAACACCTTGTCCTGGTTGTGGACAGTCACTTCCTAGTATTACTGGATCGCCCCTGGGATCTCTGAGAACAGAATGTTGTGTCCCTAAGAAACTTGAAAGCACAGGTAGCAATAATAAGTTTAGTAAGTGTTCACTGTGTAAATAAAATGATTGGAGTTGTCAGCCTAAGAAACACTAACCCTAAAGTACATAACTTTATATGTGTTGAAAATACATGTATAAAACCTGTAAGACCGTGATCACAACATTAATGTGGCTTGAGAAATAATAAACGTGTATGCACTGAGCCAGCTCTTCCCTAGATGGCTTCTTTGAGAGATGTTTCCTCCTGTTTCCAGGAGGAAATCATCCCTAACTTCAGGCAGCTACTGTTCTGCTTGCTGTCACTAGCATTTACTTTCTGGCACATTTGCAGAATTTTGTATCAATGCATTACCCATAAGTTCTCAGTTTTATTTGTCTCATCTCACTGGGCATTCTCTTTGAGATGCATAGATGCTGTGTGTTTTGATTGTTCTTTCTAATTCCCAAGTTGCATTCTACTATATGGCTGTATCACAATTAGTCAACTGATTCTCCTTATCACTAAATATAGAAAGGATAGAAAATGGGTCCTAACGGCAGAGACAGACATTCATGCTACTGATAAGTGTGGGGGATCTTCCCCTGGAACAAGGAGCATCTGCCACAAGTACTGAGATGAATGAGTTTCCATAAACAGTATTTTTCCTCTCTGAATAGTATAGCAAAAAATAAACCTTGAAGATAACCCTAGATTAAGACTAAAGATTTCTTTATGTTTTTTTGATGAATTTCCACATTGTTTGCCTACATTGCTGGAGAGCAATGTGATTCATCTCCATAGCCATGAGAAAAGCATTGGTGGCACTTTGATTTTTTTTTTCACAGCACTGAAAGGCAGCGCCCATTCATGAAGCCCATGAGACAACTGTGGAGGGCCAAGTGCTAACATCTTTATCCATCTTGAAGCCTGATCGATGACCTCCAGGGCAGCCGGGGACCTCCTTTGTTATGTCATAGCACCCTGTCTCTTGCAGATAACACTTACTCAACTATCAGTTATTTGTTTTGCTGTCACATAAAATCTGGACCAGGTCACCTGAGAGGCCTCTGGATCAAAGAGTTGCATTGATTCAGCTATGGCTTCCTAGAGTAAAGCTGTGTCTATGATCAGATTAATGTCATGTGACTCATCTTTAAAGGTGAGAGGATAGATCTTTCTATGAATAGACTTGTGATGCCTTTGAAACTGAGTGTGAGAAAATCAGGAGCAAAAGATACGTCAATGGAATACCCAGACTAGGATGTAAGAGGTCTTGATAACTTGATAACTTGTGAGTTAGAAAGTGGGCAGCTGAGCTGCATTGCATGCAGAATGATTCATGTTAATTAGGTGGTTTTGATTGGTTCTCACTGATTATAGGCAGTGGGCGTAGAGAGCATGTTTTATTCATTTCTGCATATTACTCAAAGATGAGCCGGCTGAATATTTGATCAGAGGATGGTATATGGATGGATAACTTAGCAAGGAACATGAGAAATGACTGAGGCCACAGACACATTATTTTGCTAAAAATAAATAAATAAATAAATAAATAAATAAATAAATAAATAAATGGATTTCTCTCCTAACCCCAACCTGACCTTGGAAGACAAATTCTGGCTTCAGTATTAGACTCTTTTCCTCTTCCTTTGCCCAAAGAAGTAAATATTCTCCTTTAGAGATTTACTGAAAGCAAAAGTAGCTGGTCACATACGTATGTATGTGTACTTACACATGCACACATGTACTATATGTGATATATACTCAATCAGTAGTGGAGCAGTGGTCTATTCAAAGGGCCACCATATTGTCATTTCTCCACATGACCTGACATGTAACCTCAGAATACAAGTGAAAAAGAGAAATCTAGAGTTGTTTCTTAACTACTGAGGCCTGGAAACTGAGGCCCATCACAAGTCCACCAATGTTTCCTCAGAGGCTGGGTGGTGTATAATACTTATGTCACAATGCTTCATTGTGAGTGCTAGTATATATTATGTATACTATTAAATTGAGCCTTACTCTTTTTTTATGTTTTTTTCAAGACAGGGTTTCTCTGTATAGCCCTGGATGTCCTGGAACTCACTTTGTACACTAGGCTGGCCTTGAACTCAGAAATCCACCTGCCTCTGCCTCCCAAGTGCTGGGATTAAAGGCATGTGCCACCACCGCCTGGCTGAGCCTTACTCTTAAGAAGACTAGGTAATGTGTTGTCAAAATCTCACACTACAGCCCTAATTTAAAGTACTTCAGCAACCTTTCTCACTAATAACACCAGATGTTTCTTAGTGAGATTGCTAAAGACACATGGCTTGATGAAGACATTGTGAAGATGCTCAACAACTGTGTTTAGACAGTGTATAAATATCTACAAGATACAGAAAATATCTGTATCTTGAACCTTGAAAGAGGAACAGAAGTACAGTTTTGCCTTCCTATGTAAACAAGACAAAGCAAATAGAGACATTAGGTCAAGAAAGGAAGTGAGGGCTACAGTTACTCAGCTTACTGTGAAGAGAAACTTTCTAGATTGCAATGCAGAGGAGTGCATTGACTTCAAATGCTTCACTGATCTGTCATTGAGAAAGCAGTCAAGAACCAGAGCTGCCCACTATGGCTAGGAGTGTGCAGGAATGGCTGTAGGAGAGAAAGAACCTGCCCAGAAAGAAGGGAGCTGCAGGTACACAGCTCTGGAAATTTATAGAAGATTCATTTCCATCCCATTTATTGAATTCCAATCATTCTATGCATGTAATAAAATTTCCTAAAGCAAGACAAGAAACAAAATGTTTAAACTAACAGTGCCAGCAGTGACATGTAGCTGGGAATAGCTTGCTTTCCCCTGATCAAGTTGAAAAACACTTTCTAATGTTCACAATATCAGACAGATAGTGCCCTGGGAGGAGGGCAAAATTTGACTTGTCTCACGCGACCAAAAAGCAGGTGATCAAACGACTGAACTATAAGTTACTAACTTGTTGGTTACAAATTAACCATTCATGATCATACAAGCAATCTTAATT
The DNA here is from genome assembly GCA_019843855.1 of Hylomyscus alleni. Classification (NCBI taxonomy): domain Eukaryota; kingdom Metazoa; phylum Chordata; class Mammalia; order Rodentia; family Muridae; genus Hylomyscus; species Hylomyscus alleni. The sequence continues at coordinate 16,879 of JADRCC010381606.1, forward strand.
AAATTCATTGGGACACATACACACACACACATACACACAATGAAAATAGGAAGAGAAATTGTTAGGGGAAAAAGAGAGGGAAAGGCATGAGAGAAGATATCAGAGTGAAATGACTAGAATTCCTTACATGCATGAATAAAACCAGCAAAGAATTTAAAAAAAAATAATTTAAAAGAATACCAAAGGAGTCATCTCACAAGCCCTGTGAGCCAACTATGTCTACGACAAGAATTCTAGTACATCCAGAACTACACATAAAACCCTATCATGAAAATGATGATGATGATAACAAGAACAATAAAAGGAACTCTAGATAAATTTTTTTAAAAAAAAAAAAAAGGAATACCAAAGGAGTCATTATCCATAAGGTAAAGTTTACCATACATGTCACCTGTTTAAAAAAAGTACTACAAAGAAGCAATTGAACAAGGAAAAACAGACCCCAAAATTAAATGCTGATGATAATTGCTATTAAAGAAGGACATTTTTATTGAGCCAAGTGACTACATTATTTAGAAAAAGGCAAAGGAAGTATAGGCATGGTAAAGAAAGACCTGTGAGACATGAAAAAAAAAACAAGTTGAACTTCTAGGAATGAAGAAAAATTACATGGTGTTAGTAAAAAAGATTAAAATCGGCCGGACAGTGGTGGTGCACGCCTTTAATTCTAGCACTTAGGAGGCAGAGGCAGGTGGATTTCTGAGTTTGAGGCCAGCCTGGTCTACAGAGTGAGTTACAGGACAGCCAGGGCTATATAGAGAAACCCTGTCTCAAAAAAAAAAAAAAAAAAAAAAGACTAAAATCCTACATATATATGATGTTCAATAAATTGTAAACACAGAACTATATGAACTGTCCAAGTCCATGTCCAACCCAAATACTCAAAACAGACAAGAAATGGGAAATCTAGCATGTAACTAGAAAAACAAGGTAAGGCTACACAATGAACAAAGAACAGAAGAAGGCAAACTTTTCATCCAGAGCAAAGCAAGCCAGAAGACAATTGAGCATTATTTCTAAAATGCAGAAAGAGGAGGAAACACTAACAAGCGGTTACGTATAATCATCAGAAAGCATCCTCAGCATACGGAGGCTGAAACGTTTGCCATCAGGACCTCGGCAGACTCATTCTCTGCTGAGGGACCGCTGTCTAGCTTACGTAGATGGTGTTAGTCTCTATTTCCTTCCATAAGGAGCCAGGTTCTAGGGTCTCCTCAAACCACTTGTGACGGTTGAGCTTCCAAAGGCCTTACCTCCTGGCAACACCTCCTTTAGGATTTCAACTTACAATTTGGAAGGATACCAAAATTTAAACATAGTAGGAACAGCTTACCAGTTTCTTAAAATTGTAACTTTCTACTTACCACGGTTTAATCCATTCCATTCTTTAGCATTAGCTGAACACAAATGAAAGCAATTGTATATCCACCCAAAGATCTAAGCGCCGTCATCTCCAGCAATGTCTTCCGTGATAGCCCCAACTGGACAATAAGCAAAATCTGTCAATAGCTGAATGCATAAATAAACTTTATGCCCATCTTTTAGAGTAATACTCAGCAATGAAAAGGGTAAACTGCACCTGGCAGCACAGATAAAACTGCTCAGAGCAAAGAAGCCAGACCCTTACCCCCTCACATATAAACAACCACGATGTATAATGTGAGGCTGCACTGGGAAACCCTTCTAGGAGAAAGGAAGTACAGTGGCAGAGGCTCACCAGAGTGAGTTGGCCCACAGGAGGGATCCATCACTAAGGCGAGGACAAGAGGAAGCTTTCAGCTCTGTTGGAATCAGAAGCCATGTCAACCACAATAGTTTTAAACGTGAGACTGGATTAGAGTCTAATATGTAACCTGTCTGCATAAATGTCTTCTGTTTGTCTATAGGCCTCTGACTCCTCTCTGGTTTCAAACTTTCTGATTCCAACTGGCCAGCCAACCACATCTGATCAAACTTTATTCCATTTTCCTCATTTGAATATGGTAGAAGCTGACTGGATTCATCGAACTTTTTGAACATGTTATATGGTCCTTTATTTCCTCTGATAGAGACATGTGGAAAATGAAATTTGGTATGAAATACACTTACTTGAAACCTGGAAAAGAAGTGGTAACCTCGAGTAACTATTGAACTGTTAAAAAGAATCTAGGGATCAGGGTAGGTGCTTATCAATTCAAGCCTGGAGACCTGAGCTTAATCACTGGAACTCACTTAAAGATGTAAAAGGAAATGTTTTCTGAGACTTGAGAAATGCCTCTGACTGAAAGAGAGAACACCAACTGCTCTCTCAGAAGACCCAGGTCCATGGAGGCTACAACCTTCTACAATTCCAGTTCTGGGGGATTCAACATGCTATTCTGGCCTCTGCTGGCTCCAGAGGTGTGCATAGTGCACAGATTTACATGCTAGCAAAACATTCATGCACATAAAATAAAATATTGAATTAAGTAATAAAGTTGTCCCTCTGACCTTCAGTTGTATACCGTGTCATGTATGCCCCACACACACATATGTCCTTTGGATGCTCACACACACTCACACATTCATACACACACACAGGAACTTACAAGCTGTACATGAAAATCTGGCCAGGTTAGTTAAGCCAGATTTAACGGATTTAGAACAATAGTCAGGTTGACATTTTATTGTGTCCTCGGAATGTTGTGGAAATAATGAAGACCAGTTTCCGTATCTTCAGCTGGAACAAGTCCTCATTAGTTCTTTGACTGGGAGTCCTGATTGTTAGCCTGAATATAGAAGTCTAATGAGACAGACCTGTGCAAGACTCACTACTCATTGAAAATGACAGTTTTCATGCTGTGCAAGGCAAGATGAGGAGACCTGGGGAAGTATTTGAAACAGAAGTTCCTTATTACTGTAGGGTGTTTTAATTGGAAATTTCTTTCTTATTGTTAATGGATGTTAATGGTCAGGAAAACAAACTGGAATGAATGACTCATTTGTGAGTTCAAGCTCTACGTAACATTCTAGGCACTATGTCAGGAGCTGAGGGTACAGAAACGGATTAGAGATGACAACAGTGCTCTAGATGCACCCAGTTTAGAAGAGTTTGTTGTGGTGGTTAAATGAGCAATAAGAACAGTAGTAGATGTTCACACAAAGTCCTATGAAAACATAGAAAGAGTGACCGATTCTCTTTGGGGAATACAGAGAATTACAAAGTCTTCCAAAAACCAACTAATGGTGAGTTGACGCTTCAAGACTAATTCGTAGTTCAAGGTCAAAGTGTTGGGAACACATGACTCTGGAGTGCTCAGCCCTAAATGAGACATCTCTACCAACCCCTCGAAGGCTCCTAGGACATCAGAGAAGATGGGCAGAGAGAATGTAAGACCCCGAAGATGGAGAAGAATGCTGGGAAACAGCGTCTCCCAGACACTGTGGTCTAAGATGTCGTTATCTGCTTAAGACCTGGTCCATCACCTTTACATCTTGCATAAGGAAGGGATTCAAGACATCCTCCAATGCCCGCTGAACGACTTTGGATAGTTAATGGTTGCCAGAGCTCATGGCCCCTCTT
>JADRCC010381703.1:0-10862 GCA_019843855.1 Hylomyscus alleni
GTGTGTGTGTGTGTGTGTGTGTGTGTGTGTGCATGTATGTAAGTTGGTGTATGTGTGTGAGTGTGTGTGTCTGTTTGAGTGTGTATATGTGTGAGTGTGTATATGTGTGTGAGTGTATATGTAAGTGTGTATATGTGTGAATGATTATGTGTGTATGTATGTGTGGCTGTGTATATGTGTGAGTATGTGTATGTATGTGAGTTTATATGTTTGTGTGTGTATGTGTGTATATGTGTGAATAAATACGTGTATGTATGTGTATGATAACTGAAGCATGATCTTGGTGGTAAATTATCCATGTTCCTTCAGGGTTACATGTCCAGAATTCCACGTGCCTGTTGGGCTATCAATTCTCTTTAGGAAAGAAGTTGAGGAGTAGCCTAAGGTGACCTGCCCACTCTTGTGCTGCAAGGGATGATGAGACTCACACTCTAACCTGTTCTGGGCCACCGTCCATGAACAGGAGATCTTGGAAATCCCTCTCTCATGCTCTCTCATGTTCTTTCTCTCTTGCTCTCCCCCCCCCCATTTGCCCTCCTATAAAGTAAGGCCAAGACTCTTTGTTTTTACTTCCAAAAGCACTGAGGGTGAAATAAACTGTTTCTTGGAGATCATGGGGCTTAGTTTCTAGTTCTGAACACTTGCAGGCAAATCAAATCTGTCTGTTTACGGTTGTGGACACGGCTACTTGTATTCATGTGTAAATCTGAATTTATTTTGGAGTCTAGGGTAATATATCTGAGTATGCAGTACTTGTATATGTTAATTAGAATTTAATTGTAATCCTGTCCTTCCTACACCTCTTGATGGGCAGAACAGAGCCTGATTGGTCTCCTTGGTTTCAAATCCAGCTATGCTGGTGGCTCAGAGTCTCACCTGTGTAATCAGCTCACCAGTGTGCCTATCTTCAGGCATTCGTGGAGACCTAAGTCCTCCCACACAGGACTTACCCTGTTTCCTGTGTTATCCCAGAGGAGAAATAGTCTGATCGTAACACCTGTAATAGGAATTCCCCAGAGAAATCCAGGGGTATTCCATCCCCCCCCCCCATTTCCCACATCCTTTCATTTTTCTCAGTTGTCTGGTTTGAATGACATTGGTTGAGAATTTAGTGTTTGGGTGGGCAGTAGTGCTGGAGCAAAGTGGTGGGAGGGACTCTGGCTGGGACTGCAGACTGGTATTTGTCTTGGGCATTCCTTGCTGTGTGTCAGTGCTTTTTAAGTTGGTGCTTCTTGAACTGCTTGTCAGTCTGTAATGTTCAGAATGCACAAGGTAGGGTTCCCTCATCAAGTGAATCTGGGGGAAACATTTCTGAGAGTCCCTCGCTTTAGGACACCAAAATGCTTGTTAATATTTCCACAGAGCCTACAGTAAACAAATGCTTCTAACTTGGTTTAACCCAGAGTTCCCAAATACTCTCTTCTTTGGTGCAATCCTGTCTACAAGGCTCTGCAGAACCCCTGGGACAAGTACAGAGCAAATGCATCCATCAACAGCACGGAAGTCAACAAAGCAGTGTATCTATGGGTTACCCTTGGGGACAGGAGAATGATCTGCCTTAAAGCAATGCTGCTCAGCCACAGTGACAGTTCACATATAGCAGCATGTCCGAACTTGGGAAAAAGCAGACTCAGAATTGGCAGGTCTGTCTGGGTGGGGCTGAGGTCCTGTTTTTGTGACAAGCTCCTGGGGATGTCATTGATGGCCCAGGGACAACACTTTGCATAGTGGGATTGTAAAGAGTCCTCTGTGACAACAAATTTCCCCCATGTTTGTCTCTGCTGCAGCATTTGGAGACAGGTGACCACCTACAGCTGTTTCTGAATTAGACCATCAAATACACCAGCAGGAAGCGATCTGGTGTTTCGATGCTAGACAAGAAGTCCTGGCGGGGAGAGAATAGTTAGGCACATTAGAGGCTGCAGTAGACGGGATGCAGTGACCATTGCTGGGTACAGGAAGGTCCTTCAGGGCTGTGCGACTTTGGTAGAGTCTTTCTGAGGAGATGACAATCGCCTATACTCCTGTTACTTCCCCTTTCTCAGCAAATAAGCTTTGAGGTTGTTAGTGGTTTAATTTTTTATTTATTAATTTTTAAAGAGACACTTCCCCCCTTTTTTCCTTGGGTCTGGAGTCATTAAACAGGGATTAGCTGGATAAATAGAGGAAGTGATTTTTAAACTGTTTGCAAACTTAATGCGGAGAGCCCAGCCTTGCAAATTATCACATCTAATCAGAGGCCCTCGCTTCGCTGCTCCAGTAATTGTAGTGGTATTCGTCAAGTCCTTGTTGTCTCCTCATTAGCCGTGAAAAGGAGACTCAAGACATACTTCATTAGAGTGTCCTGAAATGCACCACTAACACAGAGATGGAGTCGGAGGACGGGAGAGCAGGAGGTGTGTAAGACAGACAGAGGGTCACACCCACATCTGAAATTGTGAACTCCTCATCTCTCTGCTTCATATGCGCCTTCTCAGCTTACTTGAGAGGAAGCAGATGGTGAAGGCAGGGCCCAGAGATTCAACAACCCGGAGGCTCTCATCCAGGGTGGCTTCCCTGAGCCATCTCTTCCATTGTTCTGGCTCAGTTTCTCCTGCCTCTCTGGTAGGGCAGAGAGGGTGGCTGATTGCTGTCTCCTTTCTGATGTACATGGCCTGGTTCTGAGGTCTAAGGCCTGGGAGGACCAAGGCTGCTTGCTGGGCATAAACATTGTCTTCTGCTTCAACCCTTTGGAAGCCATGCTTGAAAGCTTGAAGACTCCATCTTTCTGTTGCTGTTCTCTGAAGGAAGGACAAGTGCTGTAGGAGCTCACTCGAAAGTGGAGTCTGAGAGTTGATCTGTTGGAAGTGGCAGCAGAATAGTCACCACCTGGAAGAGCTGGAGAGTGGGATGGGAAGGGAAGCAAGGGGAGTAAGAGGAGGAGACAGTATAGATGAGGAGGTGAGACAGTGAAAGTTATCCTGATTTGAGAATGCATCAAAATACCACATCATATGCCACACACAGTGCTCGGTGCTTGTGGGTCAATCACAAATAGAGAAAAAGGAATTCTTTCATGATTTCATTTTCCTTTCTCTCATCCATCCCTCCATTCCTTTGTCTCTACCCTGTCCCTCTCTCCCTCTTACCATCCATGGCATGTCTAGTCTGGCAACAGTTTAAATTTAAATTAGCTGAAATGAAACTAAACCAGATCTGGTGGATCAGGCCCTTAATCCCAGTTACTCAGGAGGCTGAGGCAGGAGGATCCCAAGTTCAAAGTGTTTGTGAACCACAGAGTGAGTTTCAGTCCGTCCCAGGAAACTTCACTAGAACTTGTTTCAAAAATACGAAGTGAATCCAAAGCTGGGCTTAGCTAAGTGGGAGAGCCCATGTTCAGCATGGACAAGGACCCAAGTTCAAGCCTAGAACAGCAAACAAGCACATTGACAAACTGAACCAACTAAATTGTTCATTTCCCAGTCGACCGGCCACAATCAGGTGGCCATACTGCCATCCTTGTCTGGTGGATGGTAAATGGAGATGTGGGAAGTTCCACTGGACAGCTGGCCCCTTGCAGTTTGACTGAGTTGATGATCAGTGTGGATGTGACAGGGAGTCAGATCTGAGAAGTCTCACTTCAGGGTGCTCACGCTCTGCTGAGAGACAGCAAGGCCCTTGTAGTTGGATGTAGCTGCAGCCAAGCAGCAGGTGATAGGTAACCCCTGCAGCTAGCTGGCAAGTGAGCTTCTGAGCCAGCCTAGGGGCTGGAGTGAGCCAGAGAGCACCATGGCAAGCAGGGACTGGAGCATCCGGTCTGTCCCACCTGTGTCTGAGGATAAGACTGGTCCCCAGGGCACAGGGCCCACTTGTGAGTGTCAGATAAAGGTGCCATCTTGGGGGCTTGCCATTCTTAAAGCCAGAGAGAGTCTTCAGAGGCACATTCCTGGCCACAGCACACTGCTAGAGGCTTCAGTGTGCTGTCAGTCCATAGTCTATACACTGTTCCCACTCACATCTGTATCTTTTCTCTCCCCACAAACAGCTCTACACACCTTGGCTGCCTTTAGTTTATTACTATTTTTTTTTTTTAACCTTTAAGACAAGGTCTCACTCTGTAACCCAGGCTCAAAATTGAGACAATCCTCCTGCCTCATCTTCGGGGTGTTGCGATGATAGTCAAGAGCCACCCCGCTCAGCTATCCTGACTGCCTTTAGCTTTTAGGATCTGGGCTGTCTTCTGCTTCTGGCCTCTGCAAATGCTATTTCTCTGTCTGGGACACAGTATCCCTGCCATGTACTAGGGAAGTCTTCCTTACCTTGCTTGACCTCCAGAGTCAGACAAGGCCTCCCATCCCAGCTAGACCCAAACATGAGCAGCAATGATAGATAGGTTTGGTGTCAGCCTCCACTAATACATAAGTATTGGTGGGACTGGCTCCAGAGGAAGAGTATAGTGACTGTGCTGTGGGCCAAAGGGTTAATTCCATAGGGGAGAGGAGTTCATGGACAGATAGGCAGAGCTAGAAGTTGTCCTCTGTTGAACCCCAGAGTAGGTGATGGCAGAGGCCAAAGAGACCAAACAGCCAGGAGCAGGGGCTCAATATCAGCTCCAGAGTAGACAGTAGAGGGACAGTAAACAGCCCAGTAACAGCCCAGAGGAGATCTGAGACTGCAGAGGACAAGGACTTGGATCCAGAGGGAGGAATATGAGGCTCATCTGCACCACTTTCTAGCAGCATGAACTTGCACTGCCTTTGGTTTGTATGCCTTGGGCTTATTCACAAGGACACTCTGAGGATTAAATAATGTAGGGCATATCAACTGCATAGCAGTGGCAGGGGCCTGGCAAACCTAGCCATGTGGAGCCATAGGACATCCATGATGACCTCAGCCTGCAGAGTGCTTGCAGGTGAGAGACAGTTTCTGGGATCATTGCTTCCATCATCTGAACCTTCTGGGCCAGTGGAAGAGGAGGAGCAACATCCAGTCCAAAGATAGTGTTTCAGGCTCCTGGTCAGTTATTGCGGTCAAGGGTCAGGGTATGAGCCATTAGATTCACACAAAACCATCTCCCAACCTCAGAGGTGTGCAAGCAGGTCATGTACCTTTTGTGTCATTCAGACCTGTCTTTGGCAGGAGTACACAAAGTAATGACTTTGAAATATGCATACAGATGTCTGTAGCCCATGTCAGTCTCTTGTTAATACTTTTTTTTTTCTTCAGGTATCAAGTGCTTGTGGATTCCAGGTCTAGCCACTTTTATCTAGGAATGTAGGGTCCATCTCTAACCATAGAGCTGCCCAAGTAACAACGGTTCATGGAGCTTACCACTCTGCTTCCTCTCCTTATTGATCCTTCTAGGCAGCAACTGGGGGCATGACATATAAATGTAGGGAGTAGGTTAGCTTGTAGGTTAGCCGCGTCTGAATCTGAATTTAGACACAAGTCCTAGCTATGAAGAAAGCCCCTCCACCATCTGAGCCACAGTTATGACAACTGTCCAGTGGGGAACTAATAATGTCTAGCTTGAGAGCTTGTTCTTGGGATTAATGATATTTGCACAGTGCCTGCCTGGGAGTCCTGGGCAATAAATCCAGCCTCCCTCTCTCCCTGCCTTCTCTTCCCTGCTCCATTCTGATGGGGGGCTCTTGTCTGCCTGCCCCTCCACTATAGCCCTTTGTCTCTCATGCCTTGAATTCTCTCCCACCATCCCCTGAGCCTTGGCGTCCAATTTCTCTTCCTCAGTGAGGACAAAGGGCTGAGTCAGCTCTCTGGGGATTCAGTCTTGAGGTTCCAATGAGTCTGGGTGTCTCCACACCAGCACTCAGGCTGCTAATGGCCTCAGAATGGATTTGGGCTCTGTACCGTGGAGTTCACTGGAAAAGCTACGGTGGGCCTTTTTTTTTTTTCTTCCTTTTTTCTTTTATGACTTCCACACAATAGGTTTCCTTTTTAATCAGGAACTGGTTGTCTGCCTTTCTGGCTTCTGGTGACTTCCTCTCTGGCCCTATAAAGGCCACAAGAGGATCAATTAGATGTCCCTGGTGTTGAGAGATGGAAAAGGGCCAGAGGTGGCTGTGTGCCTCCTCCCTACTGAGCTGGACTGCGTGGGGGATGGGAAAACCAGCTTTCCTGCACTTTCAAATGCTCTGCTTATGGGAGGCCCCAGTTTCTAGATACACCTGCTCAGTGAGGGTCAGAGCTTGGGCCAGAGGATGCATGGAGCCCAGAGAGGTTAAATAAACTTCTTAGGGGCATGAGGCTGGTTGTAACATTCTCTGAGTCCCTGCTATAAACTTGGTCTTGTGCACACTGGTTCCCCCACCACTGGCCACCCACCTCTGAGAACCTAGACCCTCACTCACAGATGTTGGCTTTCACTGCCATACTACTGTTCCTAGCTGACAACTGCCATCCATGTGACAGCTGTATTTCAATCAGGCTGCAAAGATAAGTTACCCAGGATGGGGGCAAAGGTCGGGCTGAGGGAGACCTGGATTTCTGTGGCATCCACTGAGCTGCCTGCCTCTCACAGCACACTTCTGAAACCCCAGGTGGTAAAATGCACCGTTTTTTTTGGAAACTTATCAGCAAGAGAGGAGGTGGCCAACAAACTCCGTCCTGGAAGACTCCTCCTCTAAGAAAGAAGTGACTGGCATCCTCTCATTTTAAAGAGTCTAGTAGGCTAGATCTCAGATTCTTTCTTCTACATCATTTTAATTTTTTATGTGTGTGAACATGTACCTGAATGTGCATATGTGCATCACACATGTGATGGTACACACAGAAGCTAGAAGAGGGCATTGAATGTCGTGGAACTGGAGTTATAGATGATTGTGAACTGAATAGATGCTGGGAATCAAACCCAGGTCCTCTGCAAGAGCAGCAAGCACTTTAAACTACAGAGCTCTCTCTCTCTCCATCTCCAGATCTTAGGTTCTTAATCTATGATCCCCAGACCACCAGCAGCATGTAGGATTATGTTTTTCAACCTGTGTGGGTCTCAAACTCTGAGTTCAAATGACCCTTTCACAGATGTCACATCAGATTTATAACCGTAGCAAAATTACAGTAATGAAGCAGCAATGAAAATGATTTTATGGTTGGGATTCATACAACATGAGGAACTGTATTAAAAGATCATAGCATTAGGAACCTGAATCCTGGGTTCCCAAGTCCTGTGCTCAATCATGTAACTTCTATTTTCAATACTAGGTGGTTGGGCACATTATGACCTGGGTTCTATTTCGGGCAAGGTGGGGTCCCTGTGGCATCTAGGCCACATACATCACCTTCATGAAATGAGAAGTGTGGAGCTCTGGCCAGTCCAGAAAGCAGTTCTAGAAACCAAAGACCCATTTCCAAAAGGAAGGCACCATGTCCTTGGGCTGGAAGGGACAGGGAAACCCTGCCCTCACCCGGAGTAGAGACTCTGATAACAGAGTAAGAAAATACCCCACCTTTAAACACCTGGTGGTCCTCATGAATTTAACACCTCATGCATGCTGGTAGGTCACTGTGAAAAGAAAATCAAAATATATACTGGCCGTAAAATCGCGGCTCTTTGAACAATGCAAAAACACTTCAGCAACCCTCCATATAGAATTAATTAACATGAAACCCAGCATCCTGGTTGCTGCAGAGCCCTAAAGTGGTTGCCAGAATTTAATTAGACTTAACCTTTTTCCCTACACCAGCACCGCTTTATAATAACTGCAGATCATTATTAATTCCTTTGGTGTTCGCTGTAATAACATTAATCACGATGAACTTCTTTCTGTGGTAATGTGTATGTAATATGTAATTCCATCGCAATTGAGTATTAGTTAAAGCTAAATTGAAATTAATTTCACAAAAAGACACTATTTGTTATTGGATACTGTATATTCATAAAATAACATTTTAGAGCAGTTTATAGTAAGGTAGCCAGATTAGAAGGCATTTGGTAAGCAGCTAAAAGTTCACCAATGGGACTGTTTGTCGCTGATGACTGGAGCCCTTCTGGCTGCTGGCATCTAGTATCCCAAAGGCACTTGAAATATCAAATCAGAAAATGAGGAGGCTGTTCTGAATGGTTCTTGGGGAGACAGCACCGTAGCAACCTCCCAGCCTTGGATGGACACCTATGTGGGTCCTGCCTCCTGAGTGCTTGCCTCTGACTGAACTCAGATTACAAACTCATCATCAATTTCTCCCAGGGCAAGTCTTCTCTTCTGTAAAATGGTTCCACAACCTCTACCTACCATGGTGATCCTCAGGGGCTGCTTTGAAAACTAGGAACAACATGTGCAAGATGGAGCCCATCAACATCCCAGCCCAGATAGGGGAGGAGCCTGTGAGGCTCCACTGAAAGCTGAGACACTCTGCAGTGGCTGCTGGCCAAGGGGCAGTCACTTTCTCCAGTGGACTCACCACCAGGGGACTGCCTGCGATTCAGTAAATAACTCCTAGATCCATGCTCATGCAGATGACCATAATTAAGAACAGCAGGTCATTAAAGCACACACACACACACACACACACACACACACACACACACAGAGAGAGAGAGAGAGAGAGACAGAGAGAGAGAGACAGAGAGAGAGAGAGAGAGAGAGAGAGAGAGAGGAGAGGAGAGAGAGAGGAGAATATTGGAGTATTGGAGGGTGACTTTCTTGAGAGGAAGAGGCAGTTTGGAGGGAGCAGGAGATGGGTAAGAGAGGGTAATGGAATACATATGATCAAAATTCATTATATACATTATGAAAATATCAAAGAATAAACTAAAAATATAAAAAACATAATAAGCAGGAATCGTTGTGAACATACAGAACACGGTGCTTGATAAAAAGTAGCAATGTCCACCTGGTTCTGTTTTGTTTTTGTCTTGCTTAACTCTGTGATGAATGTTTGAAAATAATGGTGCCGAAGAGTTGAGGAGGGGGTGGGGTTTAGATATCAAGAGTACGTATCACCAATTTCCAGATAGCAGCTTGCTCCAGCCTCTGTTCTTTGGAGGATCCAACCAGATATTTATGTTGACAAAGCTCTGATTATCCATCTATTCACTTCTTCATGGAGAAGTTAGAACATAAGAAGACATCATATCTCTATCTTCAGGAAGCTGATGATCCAGGAGGTAATGGCTATAAATAGATAAGAGTAGTAATAATATAATATACACAGGCAAGGGTGATATTCAAAATAGGTAAAGCATGGCTGGGGATGTGGTTTAATGAAAAGTGCTGGCCCAGTATTTAATCCCTGGTACCACAGTAAACAGGCATGGTGGGACCTACCTGTAGTCCCAGCACTTTGGAGATGGAGGCAGGAGGATTCGAAGTTCAAGGTCACCCTCAGCTACATAGTGAGTTTGAGAATAGTTTGAGCTTTATGAGTTCCTGTTTCAAAAAAAATTCAAGCACATAAATGAGAGACCCTGAGCAGACAGCATAGCAGGAAGACATCGGCTCAGCTCAGAGCAGCCTAGGATCCCCTAAGGAGTCCTTTAACTCAGTTGGCACTTAGTCAGGAGCAGTGTACAGCTGTGGCAAGGCTCAGAGAACACGGCTGGGTTGATAGGGTGAGAGAGGATAGGAACTGTGAGAAGTTTCTACTGGAGAGGATGTGGTGTCTTGAGGAGGAGGGGCCAGGCTCCTAAACCAGTGTTCAGGCCACCATAGCTTCACTGAAGAACCTGGACTTGAGTGGGACTGACCCAATGGAGCAGGTGCTCCATGGGGTGAATGCTTCATGAGGTAGGTGCTCCGTGCAGTAGGTGTTCCATGCGGAGGGTGCGTCATGGTTCAGATGCTCCATGCAGCGAGTGCTCCATGCAGCAGGGGCTCCATGCAGCAGGGGCTCCATGTAGCTGGTACTCCGCATAACCGATGCCACATGGGGCGGGTGCTTCACGGGGTGGGTGCTCTATACTGTTGTCTATTCTGTTTTGCTCACTCCTCCTTCTCTTCCCCTCTCCCTTTGTCTTGTTTAAATATCCTCAGTGCTAGGGTCAAAGTGGTATGTGCCAGATAAAAACTAAGCATTTATGTGTGGAGATAGGTATCATAAATAAGGCCAGAAGATGCATGATGGACAGCAAGAGACAAGATTTAGAAAAATTGATAGCTCTTATCTAAATAAAGCTTTTAACAGATTGATAAGAAAATGACAAACACCTGAAGAGATAAATGGATGGGAAACCTCTCGGGGCAGTGAGTTGGGGGAAAGGCTGGCCCCAAGAAAGAACCAGGGAAAGATAAATTAAAATGACAAAATACCAGCTTTTAAGCCTAATTGGGCCAAATCTGAAGATGTAGGCAGCTCCTTTATAATTAGGGCACAATCTTTTAATTACTAAGGGTTAATCTGTGCATGTAATTTTAACCCTATTGGGAAAACCAAGGCTGTGCACAGAACAGTCATGCTGCAGGAGGTGAGGGGAGATGTTTTATATTTGTCCGAGTTCATACAGGAGGAAACGCATAGGCATATTGTTCCCTTGCTACCGTATACTATCCAGTGACCTAGAGGGAAACCTTGGGGGTGGCAATTACAGCAAAATATACTCCACACTCTCTTTGCTGTAAAAAATCCCAACAACTAGCATATGCTCACTATATAGAAATTGTGACACTGACAGTGCATGCCGACGCTTGCTGTCATCCCAGCACCAGGGAGGCTGAGGGAGAGGCTGGGGAGTGTCATGGTCACCCTTGGCTATGGAGTGAGCTTGACATCATCATGGGATCCACGAGACCTTGTCTCACAAAAATCGAAGCAAGCAAACAAACTTTACAAGAACAGCCAACACTCTTTGCAGCTGAGTCAATTCTTTCATTCTAGTATTTTTTAAAATTTATTTATTTATTTATTTATTTATTTATTTATTTATTTATTTA
>JADRCC010381833.1:0-16591 GCA_019843855.1 Hylomyscus alleni
ATATATATATATATATATATATATATATATATGCAAAGGAAAACCATGAATTTAAAAGAAGAGAAGGTGTATATGTTAGAGTCTGGAGGTCAGAAAGAAAAGATGGAAATAATGTAGTTATAATCTCAAAAACTAAATGAAATAATCCTTTAAAGATAACTATTTAAGTTAATTAAGTCTGGCACAGAAAATAGTTATTGTGTTATTCTATACACAGCATAAGTTGAAATATTGAGTATTAGTAAAGATCAAGTGTATGTTCAAGGTTACCAGCTCAAATCCATCAGCAGTATTGCCTTATTGTGACTCAGATGTGCTTTGGCTTTTATGAAATCCATGCTAAAATTTAATAGTTATTATGAGACTGTTAAGAGGTGAGACCAGGTGATATTTTTAAGACAAGCTTTGTGATTTGCAATCATAAATCACTAATATGTTCATTCTATTAATGGATAGATAGATGTGTTAATCAGCTTTTCAGCTCTTTGACAAGATGCCTCAAATAATCAACTAAAAAAGAGAAAGATCTATTTAGGGAGTATGATGGATGGATGGAGAGAGACAGACAGAGATAGAGATCCTTATATCACCTTCAAATGCACATCTCAAATGACCTAATGTATTTCTTAGGTTCTACCTTCTAAAACCTGTGCTGTACCCCACAGTAGTGAATGACCAAAGCTTATAGCTTATAATACAACAGGGAGAATGTATGTTTCAATTTTAACAATGGAATAATATACTCTCTGGAAAGTGGGTGTACTAAAAAAGCCATGAATTACCAGTCCAGCTTGGACATGTTTCATGCCAGGATAGGTTACACAGAAAAATCCTATCTGAAACCATAGGCCAAAATGACAATAACAACAAAGAACATCCAAAAAACACCTTAAGTCAGCTTGGCTATACCTTATGAAATCTGTATTTTTCATGACAGAAACCCCTGTGGACTCTGCCACCCAAAAGACCATTACCATATAAACCTGTGATGCTTGAATTAAAACTGTGAGCTGAAATTAATCTATTTATCTTATTGTTCCCAGTCCTGGGTGGGCTATTGTATCTTAGGAACCAAAAATGAACTAAGATATATATGAGCCTATATCCATGGATTCAAGCTAGTGGTCCTTCTGTGATACAATACTGAACTGTACAAGCATAGGTGTGCAATATTGCTAAAAGCAAGTTTTAGCAGTATATATGAATCTAGCCTTACAAAAAGCATTAGAAGGAAAACTTCAGCCTAAAGTGGTTAACCACACACAAGAAACACAAGGAATAAATAACCCTATGCCAGCAAATCAAGAGGCAGAAAACACATACAAAGTAAACAAAATAACAGGAATCAAAAAACAGTGCTCATTGATTACTCTCAACATCAGGTCTCAGTTTCCCAATAAAACTGCACAGAATAACAGAATAGATGAAAAAACAGGATTCCCCCCTTCTGCTGCATCTAAGAAACATACTTTATCATTAAGGGTAGACCTTATCTCAAGATAAAAGGATAGAAAAAGATATTACAAACAAATGAACCAGTATATTCATTTTAATATCTGAAAAAACAGACTTCAAACCATAACTAATCAGAAGTTATAGGGTAAGACACTACATACTCATCAAAGGAAGCATCTACCAAAACGACATAATTCTTACCATCTATGCATCAAGTACAAGTGCACCCAACTTCATAAATGATCACTACTATGTAACTTTAATTTTCTTCATATCCTATTTTTAATGATAGTTCTTAAACACTTTAACCTCCCATTTAGTGCACCATCCACAAGAGGTTGTAGGAGAAAGGACATGGGAGAAGTGGACCTGTTTAGAAAACTTCTTTGGAGCAACTCCCCCTGTGTTGTCTGGAAATCAGCAGTTCAGTTCACAGGTTAGCAGGGGCAGCTCAGTCCACTTGCAAACATTTCACAGATCCACCAGCAGTCCAATTCAGTAGACTTGGGATAGCAAACAAGAATCAGCAGTGGTGGCACTACCTAGTTGAGACATCCAGGCCTCAGCCTCAGCACAAGTCAGCAGGAGGGACCAGGGCCAACAGGAAAAGTTCTTGGCTGTCTCTCTCAGCAAAGCAAAGATCAGTGAAGACCAACAAGCCTTAAACAGCTAGCTCTACATCCAGGCCAAGTTCAGCCTCCTTCACTGGCCATCTAGTCCTATTTATATTCCCTCCAAATATCACATGTCCTCCATGGGTCTTGCCTCAGCACATATCTTGCCTTAGCAGCTGAAATCACTCTGCAAATCAGTGTAAGTCAACAGAATTGACAAAGAACTGCAGAGTTCTTCATGAATTTGCCTTAGCAAAACACCATCCAACACAACTGCCTTTCCCAAGAACCCTTAAGGTTCAACTTCACTACTACAGTTTAAATCACATATTGACCCTGACATAACAATAGTGAGAGACTTCAATACCACATTTTTACCCATGAACAGGTCATCCAGACCAAAAAAAAAAAAAAAAAACTAAATAGACAAATGTTGATGCTAATGTCAATAGAAAATGGACCTAATAGACATTTACAGAACATTTCACAAGAATATATACTTTCTTCTTGGCACCCCATAGACTGGAACTGGATGGTCAACTAGGGTGTTGTAGGTAAGGAGAGGGCATGGGAGAGAGTACAGGAGAAATAGCCAAAATTAAGGGCCATTTGATGGGTCATATGGAAACCTAATACAGTAGGAACTTCCTACATTATAGATCTATATAAAAGTTACCTAAATGAAATAGCCAAATAACACAGGAGACAGAGCCCCAAAGAGACATCTTTTATCACCAAATGAAGTTTCAATACTGGGGTTTGGTTACATCTAATTGAATTGTTGAGCAAAAGAGAACTCCAAATACCATAGGTCGTTGCAAAGCCTATAGGTCGCTCTCCCCAAATGGACAGCAAGACCCTATTACTGAAAATAATATAATATCTACACAACTTAGTGAGCTTAGAGAAGTATAACTAGTGTCTCTCTATAGCTGTCACCCCTAGTGGCTAGTGTTCTTGTTACCAGAAAGTACTCTTCATGATTCTAAAGGAGAAATGTAAACCCCAACCCAGTTACAAACTTTCAGTCTATAATAGTGCCCTGCCTGTACAAGACCATGTGCAATGGTTTTACAAAGCTTGTGGAGTAACCAGCCAATATCTGATTTGACTTAGACCTATTCCGTGAGGTGGAACACATACAGGATGCTTCTTAGGTGACTAATAATCTAAAACTAGATAGGTCATGGACCTTGGATAAAACCAATTACTCCTGTTCTACAGAAAGATATATAGCAATAAAATGACTCCTGATGACATGCTGCTATACTCATGATCAGTACCTTGCTCAGAGAGAAAAGGGGTGGAACTGCATGGTAAGGGATGGGAGGATGAACTGGGAGGAGAAGAATGAGGGGAAACTATAGTCAGGATATATTGTATAAGAATAGAATCTATTTTCAATAAAAGATAAAACAAGAATATTTTTATAAAGGCATTTTTTCTTATGCTCAGTATCATTATTTGTTAACTCCATATATCACTTGAAAGTCCTGAACACTCTATTTATTTAAACATTTATTGTATTTGTCTTCGTTCAGTCACATACTCATTTATTTAATACTTGAGTTCCTTCTATAAGTCAAGTACTGTTTATGTGCTCAAGACAGAAAGTGAGACTTGGTCCTTGCACTCAAGAAAGCATGCAGTATAGTAATTATACATCCACAACTTATGATAATGACTATGAATAAAAATAATACAAAACTGTGTAAGAATTAAGTTGAATTAACAGAAGTTAGGAAGTGGGTGGGCAGTCAGTCCAGGTCATTACAAGGGATGGAAGGTATTCTTAGATGTTATTGCTTCTTTGAGATGTGATACTTCTGAAACTCGAAGCTTATCTCAACTAAATGTTTGTGTGTGTGTGTGTGTGTGTGTGTGTGTGTGTGTGTGTGTGTGTGTATTCATGGCAATAGAAATCCTAAGACAGAAGTTGGTACCAATGGTGAGATATTGCTGTGATAGTCTGTTTGGAGGAATTTGGATGTGGGGACTTTGGATTAGGAAAGCAGTGAAAGGCTTTAAACTGGGATTAGTAGAAAAATGAAAGCCAGTTGTACTGAAGATGACGTGAACTGTGGGGATCTGGCTCAAGGGGTTTCAGAGGAGAAGAATTTAATAGTGGCCTAGAGACTGTTCTTGTGATAGTTTAGCAAAGAATGTGGCTGTTTTTTTGCCCTTCTCCAAAAAGTCTGCCTGAAGATAAAGTGAAAAGTTTTGGATTAATTCTGTAAGGAGGGGAAATATCAAAATAGCACAATATTGACTCTGTTGTGTTCTTATTAGTATTATGAATATTTTTCATGAAAAAGAGCAAGCAGAGCAAGTAAAAACACAAAATGTACAGATTGAGGAGAAAAAGGAGCACTAGGATGTAGAATGGAGATAAATCCTGTTTTCAAAGAGATAAACAGATTGAGGAATGGAATACAAGTAGTGGTGCCCTCAGAGCAAGACTAGCTAGCTAACCTTCCAACTTGTAAAGGGGAATTAAAGAACAGCATAGATCCAGTAGTGGTGAACCTTTAATATTGGCACTCAGAAGACAGAGGCAAGGTAATCTCTGAGTTAAAGAATAGCACAAGTTTCAGGATAGCCATGTATAGGCAGTAGAAAATCTCTGAAAAGAGAAAGCCAGTGAAGATGTAATTAACTGAGGGGGCCATGTTACAGCTCCAGCAAGCAGTGGCACTTGGAAGCTTCAGCCATGTGATCCTGGATTTAAAGCCAAGGCTAGCAGACAGGAGTTATGGAATCTCCCTTCACATCTAAGGAAAGCTGCTGAGGACAGGTGACAGTGGTGTACCTAGGTAGAGGCTCAGTGAGGTCATTGTAATCTGTGAAGGTGAAGCCTGGATTGTAGTAGAGACTCGAAGATGTTGGAGATGCCAGAGTTGTGCAATACCTGCAGAGGAAAGCTGTTAACAGGGACTTGAAATAGCCCAAGAGAGAGAAGTGTGTTGTACTCAACAAAGCTAAAATAAAGTTCTGAAGAGTGCTTTGACATTATACATGGAGATGTAGAATTTGGAGCTTGTCAACTGGTTTTTTGGGTCAGTATTTTCTCACTATATTCCCTTTCCTCTCTTTTGGAACAGTAATGTGCCATTATATGTTGGAAGTATGTGATTATATTTTTGATTTTGATTTTACAGAGTATTATAGTTAAATGATTAAATGAATTTCAGAAGAGATTTTAAACTTTAGACTTCTAAACAAGATTGAGACTGTTACAGACTATGTATGTGGTCTTTGGAAGTTGTACTGAATGCATTTCTGCATTATGGTATATGGGGCCAGGAGTAGACTATGATAGTTTGAATAGTTGGCTCACAGAGGCTCATGTGTTTGAATGCTTGGTCAATAGTGCTTGGCACTATTAGAAGGTTGTGGCTTTATTGGAGTAGGTATGGTCTTCTTGGAGAAACTGTCTCCCTATGGAGGTAGATTTAGAAGTCGTATATGCTCAAGTGATGGCCAGCGTGGCTCACAGTCTCCTTCTGCTGCTTGCAGATCAAGATATAAAACTCTCAGCTCCTTCTCCAACATACCACCATGCTTCTTGCCATGATGGTAATGGACTAAATCTCTGAAACTGTAATCCAGCCCCAATTAAATGTTTTCCTTTATAATAGCTGCCATGGTCACAGTGTCTCTTAACAGCAATAGAAACCCTAAGTAATCTTGTCTAACTTTGATGTGATAGTTTTTGTTTTATTTTATTGTATTTTATTTTGTTATATGAATGAATGAATGAATGAATAAATGAATGAATGAAAACCCAGCCACTAGGTAGAATTTAACAACCAATCTCTCATTTATACCTGCTGAGAAAGTGAAAAATTAGTTTTCTTAAGTTAAGTGGCCCTGGGTATATCAACCACTCGATGGCAGGCCAGCTGTTTGAGGATAGTTGACTAAACACCTAATGGTTCAAGACTTTTTTAAAAATGTGCTTTTATTTGGTTATAGTTGGATATTTCTTGTTTGTTTCGTTAGTTTGTTTTATTTTCCTTTTTGGTTGTGGTTTTACTTTGTTTTCTTGGTTGGGAGTGGTCTATTGTTGTATTGGGTTTTTGTCTGTTGAGAAAGAACTTAAAGTTGGGTGAGTAGGGAGGAGGAGAGGATCTGGGAGGACTTCAGAGAGGGGAAGAATATGATTAAAATATACTAAAATTAAAAACTGACATATATATATATATATATATATATATATATATATATATATATTCACACACACATACACACACATAAAGAAAGGGGGGGAAAAGTCTCTTTTTGTCTAGCTGACAAAACTGAATGAAGTAACTTACAAAGTTGTATGTATTAGAAGATAAGGCCAAGAACTGGGTCATAACAGACACCAATCTTAAAGGTCAGTAATGAAAGCCAACATTCTTAATTCATTTTTCATTTGCTTCTCTCTATTCTTCCTTTATCTTAAATATCCACTTAAGAAGATTTGCCCTGGTTTAGGACAATAAAGTAATTTTTTAAATTTTTTATTGGTTATTTTATTTGTTTATATTTCAAATGTTATCCCTTTTCCTGGTTTCCCCTCCAAAACCCCCTATCCCATTGCCCTTCCCCTTGCTTCTATGAGCATGCTCCCCTACCCACCCACTCACTCCCACCTAACCTCCCTAACATTACCCTACACTGGGCTATCGTGCCTTCACAGGACCAAAGGCCTCCCCTCCCATTGATGACAAGTAAGACCATCCTCTGCTACATATGCAGCTGGACCCATGGGTCCCTTCATATGTACTCTTTGGTTGGTGGTTTAGTGCCTGGGAACTCTGGGAGGGGGGCTGGTTGGTTGATATTGTTGTTCTTCCTATGGGGTTGCAAACTCCTTCAGCTCCTTCATTCCTTTCTCTAACTCCTCCACTGGGGACCCCATGCCAAGTCCAATGGTTAGCTGCTAATATCCACCTCTGTATTTGTTAGGCTCTAGCAGAGCCTCTCAGGAGACAGCTATATCATGCTCCTGTCAGGAGGCACATCTTGGCATCTGATGTAGTGTCTGGGTTTGGTAACTGTATATGGCATGTCGATGGCCTTTCCTACAGTCTCTGCTCTACATACTTTGTCTCTGTATCTCCTCCCTTGAGTATTTTGTTCTCCTTTTTAAGAAGAACTGAAGAATCCACACTTTGGTCTTCCTTCTTCTTGAGCTTCATGTGGTCTGTGAATTGAATCTTGGATATTCCGAGCTTTTGGGCTAATATCCACTTATCAGTGAGTGCATACCATGTGTGTTCTTTTGTGATTGGGTTACCTCACTCAGGATGATATTCTCCAGATCCATCCATTTCCCTAAGAATTTCATAAATTCATTGTTTTTAATAGCTGAGTAGTACCCCATTGTGTAAATGTTCCACATTTTCTGTATCCATTCCTCTGTTGAAGGACATCTGGGTAGTTTCCAGCTTCTGGCTATTATAAATAAGCCTGCTGTGAAGATAGTAGAGCATGTGTCCTTGTTATATGTTGGAGCATCTTTTGGGTACATGCCCAGGAGTGATATAGCTGGGTCCTCCAGGGAAATGCAAATCAAAATGACCCTGAATTTCCACTTCACACCAATCAGAATGCCTAAGATCAAAAACTCAGGTGACAGCAGATGCTGGCAAGGATGTGGAGAAATAGGAACACTCCTCCATTGCTGGTGGTATTGCAAGCTGGTACAACCACTCTGGAAATTAGTCTGGAAGTTTTGTCGAAAATTGGACAATGATGTATTAAGATGGGGGTAAAAGTTTCTATGTGTAGAAAATAAAATCAACCTTCAGAAAGTGATTTTTTTCCTAAACCTTTAAAGCAGTGAGCCACATTGATAAAGCATCCAGCTACTAATAATAGGCTTGAGTGCTTTATATTATGTTGTACAGTGTCCAATTGCTTAAATATCTATTAAGACAACGGTTTTTGAGAAATTCCATTAATATCAAAACTCAGGTATGTCAGTGTAACCATTTGATTATCCTTGACCTTCATCGAATCTGCATGCTATCCTTTTTAAATTTTATTTTTAAGATTTAACTCCAGCCCATTTGAAACAGCTTAGGAAAAGCCACCTGACAGCACATACTTCAGCATCATGAATCTAGCTAGAGGCCCATCAAAGATGCAAGCCCCTCAAAATGGATTGTCATCTTTGATCAGCAAAGCCATTATGATCACAGGATATGTACACTCAGACACTGTTGTTAAAAGGGAAAGGAAGCATAAGCATTGGTCCTTTCACCAGCGTGGCTTACACTGTAGCAGGGACAAAAAATCACGAGCATTCGGCCCTGTTGGATGCTTTGAGAAATTGTCCTTTAAATTATTCAGGGTCCATTTGTCTCCATCTAACAGTGCACACAGTGTCAGATTAATTTTCAACAGTTGAGAATTAAGGCTCCTGAGTAACTCTGTGAGGAGAGTGGGCAAGTGATACATGCTAGATTGATGTTGCCTGGGCCAGCATGCCTCTTTTGTGTCAGGGGCTTGATGAGTTGTCAGTAATTATCCAATGTATGCTTGTGAGTCATGCCCTAAAGTGACAAGGACGAGGGGCACCTTTCCATTCCAGAATGATTACAATCTAGGCAACTTGAAATACGTTTTTTTTCAAACAACGCAGGCAGCCGAGGCCTCAGAATGGTGCATTGCCCCCTGCCTAGTGCCTTGGTTTACCTTCTGTTGACAATACTAGATATTGGTACTTTGAAAAAACAGAATAATTTGACTTAAGTCACTGTGGTGGAAGGTCAGGAGCATGGTGCCAGCATCTGGTCATCTATGAGCACCTCCTGACAGTGTGGGGGATAGCATCAGCATAGAAATGTGTGCAAATGGAAGAGTTTACACAGATAATAAGAAAGCCAGAGGACTTAAGGGTGGTGGAGGTATGCTGTATGGATGATAATTTTATCTTTCAGGAAGTAGTCTGACTCCTTTCCCAGAGTAGCGCCCCCATAAGTTAAGTGCCTTCCACTAAGCCCTATCCTCTAAAGGTCATTCCAGTTTCACACCAGCAGACTAAGGGCCACTTTTCCAGCACAAGAATCTCTATAAGACACATTCAAACCAAATAATAGCACACACTAGAGATTAAATTTAGTGTAATCTGAATGGCAACTTATTAATAGTTATAATACCCTGGAATGTTAAGTCAATATGGATGAGGAAATATTTAAAGTGTATAAAGTATAGAACTCAATGATAGAGTACTTATTTAGAATGTACAGGGCCCTTGCATAAGTCCTAAATACAGAGAGAAAAATTTCAGATTAGGGAAGTGGGAGAAAGGAAGGAAAATGATTTACCCTCCAGGACATTGCAACTGGTACAAGGGATGCACAGAAGGGCTTAAGCAGGTTACTTGTATTCATATTATCTACATGGTATGAAAGTAGTATTTGAATTAAAAATATTGTTTCATATATTCCAAATTAGATATTAATATTTTAAATTTTATATTTTTAAAGAACCCTCCAGCAAAAATGTGCCCCAGGGTGGGAAATGGCACAGTAGTTACAGCATTTTCCATACAGCAAGAAGAACAGAGTTCAAATGCCCAGGAACCATGAAATACTGGGTGGGCCTGGCAACACAATTGTAATTCCAGTATTGGGAATTAGAGACAGAGGACCTCCACAGCAAGGTGGCTAGGGAGACTAGATTAATCAGTGAGCCCTGGGTTGCACTGATCGATGTTCCCTTAAGGAATGAGCAACTGAGAAAGACCTTCCATATCCACTTCAAGCCTCCAAGCCCAACACACCTGCATACATGTGTGGTGCTACACACTTACAAACTTGCATGCAGACATGCATACCACACACACACATATATACATACATACATACATACATACACACACACACACACACACACACACACACATACATATAAAAAATACTAGCCAGAAGTCTGGTAAATGGGCATAGCTATGTGTGTGTGTGTGTGTGTGTGTGTGTGAGAGAGAGAGAGAGAGAGAGAGAGAGAGAGAGAACAGAGCACAGAAACAGATTATGTTTAACTATGTGCCAAAAACCATAAAAGAAATGCCTCAGGACACTGTTATAAGGACTGACTTTTTATATACCCCTCCAAATCATATATCTAAGAGTTTAATGTCTAGTGTGTAAAAGGAACTCAAGAAACTGAATAGTAAAGCTAGCAGTGTGACATAAACATAAGCAAAAGATTAGAATAAACATTTGTTACATAAAGACATAGATATATAGCTTACAAGTATACTATCATGTATTCAGCCACACCAATCATCAATGAAAAGAAAATCAAAACCACAAGAGGATATCCTAACCTCATGTGCATTAGAAAGAGAGATAAGCTTTAGTGAAGATGTGGGAAAAAAGAGAAACCTTGCACTGCTTAACAGATATTATAGAAAACAGTATGTATTATTATTTTAAAAGCTAAAATAGAATTATCATATGACCCAGCAACCTCATTTCAAAGTAAATATCAAAAATAAATGAAAAAGGCAAAGAGGCATTTGCATCATATATTCACTGCCATATTATTCATAATAACAAAGATATGAAATTCAAAATTTGATATATGCTTTGCATTGAACATGTCTTGCTTTTGAACCATTACCAACTCAAAGAAAGAAAACTTGAACCATTGTAAATCAGAGACAATTTATATTCCTTTTAAAAAATATTTCTGTTTCTTAAGTTGTAGTGTTTTGTTTTGTTTTATGTTTGAATCAAGTCTTTGTAGAGCTTGGCATTCTCATCATGTATATGCAGACTTGACAGCTGATTGGAAATTCTAAGAATACAAGTGGAATTTCTGAGTACTATTGCATGTCTGAGCATTAATAGGGAACTAGTTGGTTACACTTATCATCTAAATATTTTTATTTTTAAAGGTCCATTTTATTTTTAAAAGAAGCTCCATTCTTTTTTTTTTTTAGAAGTTCCATTCTATAGAACAGATTACATGATCATCTAAAGCATATCTTTTGGGGCCTTTGTTTGGAACTTTGAATGTCAATATCTAGTTTTTTCATATTCCTGGTCAAATCTCACAAGGAACACTTCTTGAAATTCCTTCTGTCTTAGTTGGGATTTTATTGCTATGAAAGGGACAATGTGACCAAGGTAATTCTTATAACTGAAAACATTTCATTGGGGCTGGCTTACAGTTTCAGAGGTTCAGTCCATTATCATCATAGTGGGAAGTATGGCAGCATCTAGGCAGACTTGGTGCTAGAGGAACCAAGAGTTCTACATCTTTATCCAAAGGCATCCCAGAGACTATGACTCCACACTGGGCAGAGCTTGAGCACTAGGAGACCATAAGGCCCACCAACACAGCAACATACTTCCTCCAACAAGGCTATACCTACTTCAACAAGGCCAAACTTCCTAATAGTGCCACTCCCCATGAGCCAAGCTTTCAAATACATGAGTCTATAGAGGCTAAACCTATTCAAACTGCACCTTCCTAGAGGTAAGGTTAATTGTCTGAAAATAGCCAAATAAAATGATGCAGAATTCAAAATATGACACACTCACAAATCAAGGGTCAAGTAAAATCAAAGAATAATTTAAAGAAATAATGATTATTTTAGAATAAAATTCTAGTTTAGATATACTGTGGGTTGATGTTCACCAAGGCAATGAGAAGGAATAATTTTGAAATTGGAATTTTTACTGGACATGAATAATTTGCATCATTAAGTGGGAAAATGTACAAGTTAATATAAAACTTGCCTGAGTCTGAACCATTAATATAAATAATAACATCAAGTAAAGGTATATTTCCCTAGATAACTAAATCATCCTTCCATCTCAAAAGAAATATTTCATCCTTTAAGTTTTATTTCAAACTTCTGGATAATTTTTCTAAACATAGCCTTAAGAAAAGAAAAGAGTGGGGTTTAACAAGCAGACTTTGTTTCTCTTGATCCTAAGGTTCTTATGATGGTTAAGATGTCTGCTATTCATGTTCTCACAATTCAAAGATTACTCATTTTATCATTTCAAGAATATAACTAGCTTTCCTTGCTGCTCTACATGATAGGAAAGTTTGAGGCTAATTCATTTGTTGATTTTGCCTGATCATGGTGCTAGGGTTGGAATCCAGGTTCTTTGCAACATAAAAGTATAAAGTGAGAGCGTATATCTAAGAGTCGGCTACCTAGACCGCTTTCAAGCATCATTTTCATTGAAGCTTCCATTTTATCCTTCCTTACAGAGGTAAATGGTACTTTCAGTTGTGGTACTTTAATGATTCGATAGAGCACATTTGTGATCCCAGATCCTACCTATCATCTAGAATTTAACTTTCTCAATGTTGTTAAGACAATTAAGCTTGGTCTATCTGCCTTGTATAAGAATATCATTTTAGAACTCAGCCACAGTTCTGGTCACACGCCCTAGAGCTGCCTTTCACCCTTTTATCAAAAAAGACAGGCAACATCATAAGACATTGTCCTTGAATCCATAGCAGGTGTCAGGATCCCTCATGTCAGGGAGTGAGCTTATAGGAAAGCAGTTATTGTAGCCACTCATCCTGTTAGCCACCCAGCTGACTGCAGGCTTATCCCATAAAATCTTCCCCATCATCAGGAAGATATAAGAAGAGATTGCTACTTCTGTTACAAGGTTTCTGATTCTTCTCTTCAGAGAAATCACTATATTGTCTGTTTCTGATACTGAGGCTTGAGTAATAGTCCTTTCTATACTGGTTTCTATAACTCTATCTACTCCTGGCATTAAAATATCTTATAATCAGTCTCCATCTATACCCCAGAGCTAAGGCTGTCCCACAGTCCTCCACAACCAAATCCCACCAGGAAAGAGCTGATCTCCCAGGAGTGCTCTCACTCCTAAGCCCAGAGGTAAGATCGCCAATTTTGCTCCAATAACTGTCCAAAAAGGGACCCACCAGAAGCAGACAGGGCACAGGAACAGTGGAGCAGCTGGGGACAGGATCCTTCCAGTCTCCATCTGCATCCGGAGCTAAGGCTGTCCCACAGTCCTGTGCATCCAAATCCTGCTTAGGAGTGCTGACACACCTAAGATCACAGGCTCACAGGCTCACAGGCTCACAGGCTCACAGCAGAACAAGCTCCAGTCAGAGACAGCAAAGCCAACTAACACCAGAGGTAACCAGATAGCAAGAGGCAAGCACAAGAACATAAGAAACAGAAACCAAGGCTACTTGGCATCATCAGAACCCAGTTCTCATACCACAGCAAGTCCTGGATACTCCAAAACAATGGAAAAACAAGATTCAGATTTAAAATCACATCTCATGGTAATGATAGAGAACTTTCAGAAGGACATAAATAACTCCCTTTAAAGAAATACAGGAGAACACAGGTAAACAGGTAGGAGGCTAAAAAGAGAACACATAAAAGCCCCTTAAAGAATTACAGGAAAGCACAATGAAATAGGTGAAGGAATTGAACAAAAATGGAAATAGAAACAATAAGGAAATCACAAAGGGAGACAACCTTGGAGACAGAAAACCTAAAAAGAGATCAGGAGACATAGATGCAAGCAACATCTTTGTGATGAGGTAATCCTGGCCCTGCAGCTCCAGAGCATCTCTTGAGACTAACATTCTACAGGACACACTTTCAGAAAGACCCATAGAGTCTCACCAATGGCTACCTAAACATGAAATGAACACAGGCAACAAAACACATGGCAAAATGAATGAGGTAAAGCCTCCAAGACCTCAACTCTACACATGGAAGATGGGCAACTATGGGAGCCTGGGGCAGGAGAGGAGCTTTTCCCCAGGGAAGAGCACAGCATTTGGTTGTCCAGTGTCAAATAGTCAGCCTTGAAACCACATATATACGTAGCATTATATGAACTTAACAGGTTACAATTAGGAATATGTATATATTCAATTAGGAATATGAATATATATATATTCATATATGTATATGAATATATATATATATTCAGTCATACTTGATGAAAATACAGGCTACAAATTTGAAAGAGAGCAAAGAGTGTTTAAAGGGCTACTTTAATGGGAGACAAGTAAAGAGAAGGGAGAAATGTAATTATATCATAGTCTCAAATATTTTTTAGAAAATTAATTTAATTTACTTATTAAAGAAAAAATAGGTACTGCTATCTTGGTGTCTTTTCAAAATCAAAAAGGTTTGTTTCCTTTCACTGGTGCCCTTGAGCAACAGGAATGAATTTACTGACACATTTTAGCAAAGAATATGGCGGAGGTTGTCAGAAGGTTGACTGCTCTGAATAAATGTTCTGTTTAACTTGAATGCCAAATATATGTAGAGAAAAGAAAATCCATGGAGACAAATGAATGGAGACCTAGCGACCCCAAAAGAGGTGGCAGAGCTAAGAATTACTAAGGAATCAGGCTCACAATGAATAACAGCAAAATGAACTGTGCTTAATCAGTGCAAGGTCTTTTATTTCAAGCACTGATTTGTTTCCTTTTTCTCTTCAACAATGCTGTGAGATTGGGATGAGTTTCTCATTTTTTCAGTGCTAATGATACAGTCTAAACATCTCACCCAAGGTCACCCAATTAGCAAGTTTCAGAATTGCTTTTGAACTCTTACTTTGTTTGTCTCGATTGCAGATGTTCTTAAGTACTGTGTAGAATTACCTTTCTGAGAAAATGGTGATCAAAGAGTCCATATGACAGTTCTTGGGAAAGAACTAGAGTTAGTTGGATGACTAGTGCAAAGTCCTACTGAGAGCTGAGCTCTGAGCTACCTATCACACTGGATGAAGTAATAGATCTAAAATGTAGTTTGCAGATAGTGGCCCAATGACACAGTATACTACAACTCATTATTGAAGGCTTCAAACCTGGCCCTGCCATTTATCAACTGTCACCTTGGAAAATTATTTGATTTTAGTGCCTAAGTTTATGTGCCTATAATTAGGTATTAAGATTAAATTAGTGACTATATCAAAAGCCTTTAGACCAGGTCTGGTTCACGATACATTATTAGTTATGATTATCTTCTCAATCTGAGGTCTGTTTTTATTTGGTTATGGCTACTTTCTAGATACAAATAAATAAAGAATAGCATTTTATAATATAAGCACTAAAATGAAACAGAAAGCTGAAAGCCATCTGAGCCAAGAATATGTGGAAACAAAGAAGCTCATCAAGTAAAGCCAAGTGTTTGAAAGCATAAAAGCAGGGAACATCTTTTGGATTCTGCTCTAAAGCTGTCCATAAGAGCTACCTAGCTATGCCCTTTTGTGTTTCTAATCTTAATTCATTCCTGCTTCTTAATTACTGTAATTTTTTTTTTGTCCAGACTGACCTCTCTTCATCAGGTGACTCTTTCTACCACCTCTCTTCATTAGTTGTTTCCTCTCTTATGTACAAGTCTGTGTTGATGCTATTTTTAAAAACTGTCCAAGTTCTCTAATTAAGCATTGGCAATTCCCTGAAGTGTTTACAGAATGGGTCTGTAACAGACTCCTTACTTAGAAAGGGAACACAACTTTTCCTAAGAAATAGCCAAATAACCCCTGTTCTTGAAATTTCCCTCTAGGCTTTCAAACTCAATGTATCAAATTCTCTTTTCCCTTTGGACCAGCTGCCTATGATTTCCACCCACAACTACTGCTCTGTAGCAAGCAGATTTTACTGGGGGAGTGGCTAGGAACCGTGAGATCTTTAGAGTCTGCTAGATCTGGATTGGAGCTACTTGTGAGTGCTGTGACCTTATACATATTACTAATTGTTATTTAACTTATCTGAGACTCAATTTTCTTTTGCATGAAATGGGAACATTGTTAATACCTACCTGACAAGGCTTTTGACTATCAAATGAGTTGCAACATATAAAACTGTCAGAACGATGCCTGAAAGGTAATTGTAGTTGACACTTACTGGGGTTTACTATGTGGAGGGCAGTTTTCTAGCACTCTGACTGTATTTACTTCAAACCAAGTCTACCACATAACTACCATTATTTTATGCATTTTGTAATGAAAATATTTCTGCACTTGAAAAGTTTATGCTACTTGTTGAAAATCATAAAGCACAGTTGGTATCTACGCTCATTGCCATCTTGCTTTGACGTCTTCCATGCATTATATACTCAAAATGTCAACAGTCTTTCAACAAAGGATGAGAATTTCTTTGCAATCATGACATGCCAGACTCTGCTGAAAGTTTTTCATACATGCAGTTTATTAATGCTAAATCACACGAGCTAAAGATTGTGTCTCTCCAATCTACAGAGGACAAAATTAAGGCCCAAAGACAAGAAGCAATTCGTTAAAAGTGAGCAAGTAAGTAAATTTAAAAAACAGAATTCTAATCACACATTCACACATCTGTGTGATGTTACTGGCATTGCTACTATTCACCTTCATGAATATTCTTTTCTCATATGATAGAAGAAAATAGCGTTTTTATTTTTAATGTCATTCTGTAGTTTGTTGTAACCAGATGGTGACTTCTACAGAGGTGAAAATTGTTATGCTTAAGAGAGTTTTTGTTGTAAGATTCCACCTGGTTCTAGAGAT
>JADRCC010381890.1:3892-23141 GCA_019843855.1 Hylomyscus alleni
CAACCCTGGTCCCCATCCCAGGGAGATCCATGGGTCCACCCCTAGTCTCTGTCCCGGGGAGATCCATGGGTCCACCCCTAGTCTCCGTCCCAGGGAGATCCCTGGGTCCACCCCTAGTCTCAGTCCCAGTGAGATCTATGTCTCTCCTTTAGTCTCTTTCTCTATACCTAACTTCTCTGGGTCTATGGGTTGTAGCTTGTTATCATTTACCTAATGGCTACTATCCACATATAAGGGAAGCTTTCTCCTGCATGTGGGAACAAATACGGAGAGACCCACAGCCAGATATTATGCAGAGAAAGAGAGGGGGAAGGGGGAGGAGGGGGAGGGAGAAGAGAGGAGAGAGAGAAAAGGGAGTTTGGAACACTCACAGCTCTAAATGGGATGCCTTCATCAAATGCTTTCCCTCAGAGCTCAGGGAAACCTGGGATAGAGGAAATGGAAGAGTGTAAGAGCCAGAGGGGACAGAGGGAAAACGAGCCCCTTCAGATCAACTGAGCAAGGCTTATATGAACTCACAGAGACTGAAACAGCAAGCCCAGGGCCTGTAAGGGTATACACCAGGTCCTCTTGGTTTGGATT
The DNA here is from genome assembly GCA_019843855.1 of Hylomyscus alleni. Lineage (NCBI taxonomy): Eukaryota > Metazoa > Chordata > Mammalia > Rodentia > Muridae > Hylomyscus > Hylomyscus alleni. The sequence continues at coordinate 4,475 of JADRCC010381890.1, forward strand.
ATAGCTTTCAGTGTAGTATTTTTGTGGGACTCCTGAGTGTGTGAATGAGTGGGTCTCCAACTCTTTTGCCTTCTTTTGGGCTCTTTTCCATCTGTTGCTTTGCCATGACCAACTTTGATGTGATGTTTTTGTTTTATCTTACATTTTACTTTGTCGTGTTTTGTTGTTATCTCTTAGAAGCCCGTTCTTTTCTAAGAGACAGAAAGGGAGTGGATCTGGGTGGGAGGGGAGGAGGGAGGAACTTGGAGGAGTAGAGGGAGGGGCAACTATAAACAGAATATTTTGTATGAGAAAAGAATCTAATTTCAATAAAATGGAAAACAAAATAAAACAGTAAAAGCCATCAGAAATGATAATATTCAGCATGATAGTTACAGATATTTCAGATGGGTATGAATGCTACTTCACACGGGGCAGAATCATTGAAAGTGCCTATCCACATGTATTCTATGGAATTGGTGGAATGCCTTTAAAATTAACCCAAAGCTCAGACGTGCCCTCACTAAGGCCAAAACCAACCACCAACTCTAAAAATAAAGTATAAAGACTTTGTATGTAGACTGGATTGATGCTAAGTAATCGCCATTTGCAATAGTTGCCCAGTTCTGTGACAATATTTCATTCACTTAGTGCTGTCCCCTCTGGGTATTTATGTGCTTATCTGTGTTCATGTGGATTAATAGATATTAAGCTCCAATGGTAAGATCAGAGGCTTATGTGATAACGTAAAATTAGAAATGCACTTCGAATGCTCTTTGATTACTCTTCAAATATTTGCATAGAGGAAAATAATTATTTATAATTCAGATTATTCACTGCTACTCCCAAACAACAAGGCAGAGAACTTGATAGATGCTTAAATTCTGGTTTGAATCTTGGCAAATCCCCTTCTGAAGAATTTCTGTGTCATGTCCACTCAACCACATACAATTAATAAAATTAAATAAAATTTATGGGGAAGTATTAGTTATTTCATAAATACTTATTTAATACAGATAACTTCTGGCAAGTTTATCCTGATATATGTTATGATAAAATCTGAGGGCATGGCCACTAGTAGGTTGCTCATATCCCAGTAGATGGTCATGAGTGTATGGACAGTACTAATTAGACTCAGTTATTAATCATAATAAAAGAAGAAAAGAGACATAAAATTGGGAGGGAGGAGGGATGGGGAGTCACAAGACAGAATTGGAGGAGTTCAGGCAGGGGAGACTGGACATGGTCACTACACATAGTATAAATGCTTGAAACCTTCAAAGAATAAAAAATATTATTTAAAGAATTGTTTGATTTATGTCACGATCCATACTGTCATCCAAAAATCTGTGTTTAAATGAAAATGTATTCCTTACTCCAAGTGATTCATTTTATGGTTCTCTGGGGACCCAACATGTTTAGATTAAACTACCACAACACGGAGGCAGAGTTACTAGTTGTTGAACTATCCAGATGGTTATTATTTGAAACAAATGTATTCGATTTGAGTTACACAATCCTCAGAGGTAGAAGTTCTAACCCTGTGTGACATGTATTTGGGACACATTTCTGTAAATGTGACAGTTTCTCCATATCCAAACTGACCAGAAATCTATTCTTTCTTTACAGTGGAGGAAACTCCTTCCCACTGGTGGGAGTTCTAGGTAGCCCCTCAGTGAGCAGGGAAGCCCCACCCTAGGTCCAGAGGACAATTCATTGTAGCTGCTGTGCTCTGACACTTCCTGGTATCAAAGCTGGGCTTGGCTGGAATGTTTGCAACTCATGTAGATTTTTTGTTTTGTTCTGTTTTTGTTTTTCAGTAACACAGCATGACACTCCTGTGTGTAGTTACCATATCACCAAGTTTGAGAAGAGGGCCATCTGGTGGATGAAAGAAGAAAAAGGAAAAGTGCTTTGACTTCAGATTCTAATTTTAAATAATATTTTTAGCATTCCCGTTGGTTTTTCTCGGGGGAGGGGTGTGATATCTATCAGCATGTGAAGCTGTCTAGCTGAAAAAGGGGAAATATTATTCCTGGTCACTGGATTTGATAGGACAATTGTTCTATCTGTCCCCTTTCACATACAATTAGTGAGTATTCTAATCTCTGAAGATAAAGTTTGATTTTTTCTTGTAGAGCATATGTCTTTCTCTGTTACCAGTTAATGTGTTTTCTTCAGTTAAACCATCCAGCGGAGGGCACAACCAACAGAAGGCGCCAGTCATCTGAAGGGTAGCGTCAATGGTTTTATTTGAGTCTTTACCAGAATATTCATTTTCTTTCTGTTCTCATGTGAATCTGATTCACATTCGTGTACTTAAATATAGTGGCATGGAAAAGAATCAATTTTGTATTTATTTACAGATTTGTTAGCAGCCACTTAGATCCAGTTTGGCTGGAATAATAAAGGCGAATCCAACCCTACTAAGGTAATGACCTATTTCAAAAGTGGTACTTTCCCAGAACCGCTGTCTACATCCAAACCACTGGCATTTCATTCTGTTTCTTCCACACATCTTATCACAAGTATTTAAGTACATGGCAAATGAGGCCCTCCAACCCATCTTAGCTGGGGGTAATTCTGAGAGGTGTGTCTGTGCCTCTCTACTTTTTTGGAGGAATGAAGGTTAACTTACCCCTCTCTTCCATGTGATGACCCAGTGCCAGGGCCCTATGATACAAAGATATCTGTAAGGCCTCTTCCTTCATTCCACCAGACTTTAAGAACCCAGATGTTCTTCCTATACTGCTCTTCACAAATACAACCTTAAATGCAAATTTTATTGATGTGTGAGTAAGTTAAAAGCTGAGTTTACTGAATCCCTTTAAAAAATATTTTTACTTCATCTCAGTTCCCCTTTAGTTGAGTCACATTCATGATATATACTTATGAAATTTGTAATTTCATAAATAGACATTTGTTGGTGGGATGATTCATCCTGGTTGTCACCTTGACTGAATCTGAAATCACCTCTGGGGGGCGGGGTGGTCTGTAAGGGTTTTCTTTGGGAAGATTAACTGAGAGGGGATGACTCTGTCCTAGATGAGTGGCACCTTCCAGTGGTTGTCCATTTGTGTGGAGGGTCGAGGAAGGCTGATGGCCTTTTGACTGCCAGTCTTTGCCCCTTGCTTGAGTGAGTGAGTGCACCTGCTACTTTGCTCAGCTGTTGCTACCCTTCCTTGGCATCAGAGCCCAGCTTTCTACATCTTCTAATAAGACCAGTCTTTCTCCAGAAATCCCCCAGGCCTCCAGCACAAGCTTGGGATGGCTGAGACACCCAGCCTTCTGGACCGAGCAACCGCCCAGTTCCCAGACTCTCCAGTGGGAAGGCAGTCATTGTTGGACCACATAGTGCAAGCCAAGCTGATAAGACCACTTTCATTACTCATTCTACTGGCTTTGTTTTTCTAGAGCCCAAGTAATTCAGTTGCAAACCCTACATTAAAATATTACTCTAAGTGCTTTATGAGTAAGTCATTTGGATTGATTCTCATGATCATCCCACGTGCGAGGTGAGCTTTTGAGAGGAAAAATAATCTATGGTGTAAAAGGAAGGAAATCAACTTGGGTAATTTATCTAAGATCGCAGGGATGGCTAGAGACTAAGGCAGGATTTGAACCCAATTATTTCCTGGTTCCAGAGTTTGTGTTTGAACTGCATTTATCTTGATTGTAGCAAAGAACCTCCGATGAAACATCTTGAGACGCAAATAAGAGTGAGAATGAAGATGGATGTTGCAGTGAGGTAGAAGAAGATGAGGAAGTCTACATGACAGACCAGGAGGGGCATACTGGAGACGGGTCTAAAGTCATGTGCAGAAAGCCAAAGCTTCATTAGTACAAACAGTGCAGCCTTGGAAGCAATCTGAGCCTTTCCCTACCTCATTCCTTAATGGATTCAGAGCATCAGACAATATGTTCAACTGTTACGTTAATCCATTTGAAAAGAATCCTTTTCCTTCTCGGCTTGCTGGCACTTGTGTGCGCATGCACATGTGTGTAGGCTTCGTGCGTACAATGTGTGCACATGTTTGTGGAGGGAAGGGGTTAATGTTGGGTGTCTTCCTCAATTGATCCTCACCTTGTTTATAAAGGCAGCAACTCTCAATGAATCTTTAGCTCGTTGTTTAAGCTAGATTGGCTGGCCTGCCAGTCCCCACGGATCTACCTGTCCCTGTCCCTTCAGCACCAAGAACACAGGTGCTTGATACCTTGTCTGGCTTTTACCTGGATGGAGATTCAAACTCAGATCCACATGTTTGTGTGGCAGGCACTTTGTAGACTGAGGTGTCTCCTTAGTCCATTTCTTTTGCATCCTAAATCTGAAGAGAGACACTACGTGAACCCACTTTTTGGTTTTGTAAAGATTGAAAAATTAATATGTATAAATTAATATGTATAAATCATTTTAGGGGAGGAAAGCTAGCCCACAATACTCTCTAATGTTGTTTAATATTAATATTACATATTAAATATTTCATGTGTTAAAGACATTCCAATTATAAAATGACCCACTATTTTCTGTTTCCTTGAAATGTTCAAACATGCCTATTATAATTGTAAAGAACATTGATTTTAATTTTTGAAATGCATCTTTATACCAGGGATATTAAAGTGTAAAGATGGGCATCTATCATGTTTCCTTAGTCTAGCAGGTGGTGCTAACATAAATTATCCATTCAGGGAAGTACATTCATAGTCACATATTGTCAACATTCTGCCTAGCTATGAAGTTCTGCATTAACCACCACACACATCCTAAAAAAGAATTCTCTGGCCAAAGTTAAGAGCAATCCTGATCTATAGGCATAAACATAAATATATGGAAGGCAATTCGACAACATGACAGCTTAGTAAAATAACTATCGTTGGTCCCTTCCAATGACCTATCGTCTCTAAAGCTATGGGCTTTGACTGTATAAACAGTGCCAGGCATGAAAATTCCATACTATAGACAAAGCTGAAGGGGGTGGAGGATAAAGAATGTGAGACCTAAAGGATGGGGAGGAGCACCCTGAAATGCTGTCTTCTGGACATAGCATGGCCACTGCATTCACAAACTCATGACGGCTGTGGCTACCTGCATATGACCCACACAGAATCAAGTCTGTCAAAATTTTGGCGTGAGTCACAAAGCCCTACTCCTAGCCAAAGAGCTACTGGAAACTGATGGTGTCTGGTGGGGGGCGGGTACTCATTTTGGAGTAAGACTACTGCCACTGGTAGTTTACTATGTTCTGGTGGATGGCCCTATCCCCATGTGGATAACAGTAGTGCCAACTGGACACACACATACATGCACGCATGGAAGTACACACAGAGTTCAAAGGAGAAAAGAGAAAATGTTAGGAGTGGAGGAGAAATGGAGATAGAAATGATCATAATATAGTAGACTTGTACAAATTTCTCAAAGAATAAATAAAAACATTTTAGAAAGTACTTTTAGAGGTTAATAGAAGCAATTTAATAGAGGATGTGATGCTTTGTTTATGCTTGGCCCAGGGAGTGGCACTATTAGAAGGCGTGGCCCTGTTGAAGTAGGCTTTAAGACCTTCATCCTAGCTGCCTGGAAGTCAGTCTTCCACTAGCAGCCTTCAGAGGAAGATGTAGAACTCTCAGCTCCTCCTGCACCATGCCTGCCTGGATGCTGCCATGCTCTCACTTTGCTGATAATGGACTGAACCTCTGAACCTGTAAGCCAGCCCCAAGTGAATGTTGTCCTTTGTAAGACTTGCATTGGTCATGGTGTCTGCTCGCAGCAGTAAAACCCTAACTAAGACAGAGGACAAGAAAGCTAATGGAGAGAAGTAAATACTTCAGTATACTAAAACTAACTAAAATGTCAATCTGTTCACTCCATCTGCATCAATTTTTCATGTATTTTGCTTCTGGTTGCCAATTTTCAGTGTCCTTGTACTGAGAATTCTTCAAAAGTTGTACTAAGCCCTGGGATACAGGAATAAAATTTACTCAAAGGTGGACAAGCCGCGTATGTGTGAAGCCTGGAGGTGGAACTCACACAACATTACTGGATGCCCTAAAAATTCTTCCAGTCCAAGTCCGAAGCCCTTTGGAAAATGGGGGTCGGGGTAGGACCCAGTAAGGGGCTTGAAAAATTAATCAGGCATCAAAATGAGTAGCCAGGCATACGACAAACCAGTCATCTAAATTATTCATTCAGCAAAAGCTAAATAAGAAGCAATATGACCTCAACATCCTATAGATGATCTGTGAAGAACAGGATCATGAAGAAAGATCACCAAATTAAAACTACATGGGAGAAAATGAACATTAGAAGTATATTAAGGCCGGGGATGCCGCTTAGTTGATAAGAGCGCTTGCCTAGCTAGCATGCATGGGTCCTCGGGCTCAATCCCCAGCACCATTAAAAGCATCTTAAAAAGTGGCATCATTATCTGTGACCATAAGCAAACGTCTTCATTGCTAGCACAGTGTTATTCTAAGTACTGTGTACTCAGCAAGTGGCAGCGGGGCTGCCTCTCGAGAGAGACCGATTCTGCACTGAAGTTATGGTTCAGGGTTCTTTTCTGAAGTGTAAATCAGCCCCAGAGGAGGTAGAAGCACATGCGAACACAAAAAGCAGCAGTCTGATCAGGGTACCACAGGATACGGGGAGACTGGGAAGACGTGATATGATGGGGTTTAAGGACGTGCCATGTAACGAGCTAGCTATGTGACATCGTGCAAATCACCTCGTCTCTCCGGGGCTCTGTGCTGTTTTCACACAAAGCACAGAAACTGCGTTTTACATTTCTGCCTACTGTATGATCTTTAGTTTTATGACACTTTTTGCTCAACATATGAAATGCAGCGTCGGGCTACAGCTGGATACTGGCCATTGTACATGTACTCTTTGATAAATGGATGGCATCCTGAGGCATTCCAAAGAAGTTCTGTCATCATGATAAATTATCTTAGTTTTCCCAGCGTGTACCCAATAATGCTCATGACAACCATTCGGGTGCTAAAGGGCTTTCCTATTTATTCCTTTCTTCAACTCTCTGGGGTGAGTGTTATGACCTTCATTCTGTAGAGAAGGAACAGGAACACAATAGAGATTATTAATAACGAGAGTAATAAGTATCTGTGCCACTAGCCACAATTACCATGCTAATGTTTTTCATACATTAGCCCCCTCAACCCTCGCACTCATCCTATGAGAAAAGCTCTGTTGTAATTGCCAGACTCGCTGCGGAGACAGTGATTAGATGTCACGCATGCTCCTGCTATCACGTGGTGAGACTAGACAAGCAGAGCTCAAACATAAGCCGCACAGCCACGGATTCTAACTCTTAGCCACCGGACGCTCTGGTTATGCCTCTAAACAGAAGGAAACGGTGAACAGATAAATAGATTTGACTCCAAAGCATCGACTTTCCAGCCTGAGTCAATAGCGCCTTGGCCACTTGCCTGACCACATGCCCCGGATTGCCTGCAGCTGTGTCTGTCCCATTGCTTTTACTCAACCTTTATCTATGAAACAGTCCCCGGATTTAAGTTAGTTTTGCTTTGTCTTTTTGTGACAAGGCCTCACCCTATAACCTGGGCTAGACTGAAACCCACAGTGTAGTCTTCAAAGTCCTGACAGAGTCCTCTTGCCTCAGCCACCCATGTGCAGGGATTATAGGCACGAGACACCATAACTGAACGCTAAAACCTTTATGCTCACTCCAGTAACTGACCATTTTCTATCTCATGTTTAACCTCACTGCTTCTAAGCTTCCACGGGCAGCTCAGATCCAGACTGGCTAACAGACCCAGGTTAGTCAGCCATACACCAATAAGAAATGGAAAACTTGTCCAAATGCATTTGTGAAAATATTTTCTATGTATTAACTTGTGGGACAGATAGAAGGCTAAGAAGGTTAAGTGATGGGGTATTTCTGTCCTTCATTTTCTACAGGTCATAAAATTACATATGTAAGTATTTAGTTATTCTTTGGCACCCATAGGGGTTGGTCCCAGGATCTTCTACGAACATCAGTTGTTGTTTGAAACATGAATGCAGGAATCATGAATGTGAAGGGATGACTATACATAAGCTAAATGACCACGTATAATGCATATATTAACATGTCAGTAAATCTCTAAGAATCCAGTAGTTAAAATGTCACAGTTGTTATCACCAGAGTTAGAAGAACGTTCCATTAAGCCTTGACTTGAACATCTGAATCTGTTCTTGTCCTTTCTACAGTTGCATATGTTAAAAGTGACATTCTTTCAAAGCCACCAGGAGTAGAATGACTCTTCTTTCTCTTCCAGCCCCATGATCACATATGGAGGTCTACATATTGACCCTTAAAGCTCTTTGGAGGCATTTATGTTCAATTCCTGTGTGACACGGAGCAATATGAAGGGTGGAACAATGGAGCAGTATTGCTATTAGACAATTGCAGAGCAAAGTCCTGTCAACATCACATATTTTGACAAGGTTCAAATATCACAGAGATTAATAATTCAGTAGGTATATGGTAGTCACCCTATGCATGCCCCTTTTCCACCTTTCTGTCTAGAAGCAGACACATCTTCAGTAGACCCTCATGTTTGTCAGTGTCCAGAGAGATTCAGGGTCAATGCAATATAAGCAGACATTGCATTCTATTGAAAGGCTCTCTAACTCTCATTTTATTTAGATTTATTCTTTGACCTACTCTGATACCTACTGACCAGTGATTTTCTTTTCTTTTCTTTTCTTTCTTTTTTTTTTTTCAAGACGGGGTTTCTTTGTGTAGCCCTGGCTGTCCTAGAACTTACTCTGTAGACCAGGCTGGCCTCAAACTCAGAAATCCGCCTGCCTCTGCCTCCAAAGTGCTGGGATTAAAGGCATGCATCACCACCACCAAGCTGTGATTTTATTTCCTATTTCCTTGTATGGGGCAAATAAAAGCTGATACTGTATTTCAGCACCAGAGAGCAGAGCTTGCCTCTAGATCCATTGTGTCTGCATCTGAGTTCTGGGTCTGGCCCTTACTAATCTTGCCTATCCAGTCACATTATTTAATTTTTAGACCCTCAGTTTTCTCATTTCTAAAATGAGGATGATGAGATAGTGCCTATGTAAATTATTTATGTGCTACATGGTAAAGATTGTGTTTGTAACATTTTAAACATAGTGCATGCTACCGAGACTGTACTTGCTTTGAGTTCCCAATTGTAAACTGGAATATCTTCCTATGCTGGTAACAGAAAATACAAGACTTAAGGTGAGGTTCTGTGAAACTGACCCGTGTATATTCTGACTGTCAAGTTTCAAATTCCATTGCCTTTTAAGAGTTCCGTGAAATCCTGGCAACATACAGCTGCTATTGGATTGACCCTTGGGTTGGGAAATACGGGCTAAGAGGATTCTTCTATCAATTACAATACATATTCTGGTTACTTGCTAGAAATTAAAAAAAAAATAAGCTTAGGGCTTTTTGCTTGTTTGTTTAACTATTGAAAGGTAGAGCCACAAGATCACCAAGTTGCCAGGATGGAAGCTTGGATACAAACAGAATGTAATCATTACTTAAGTCAAAGGGTTGTCTGGTACCAGTGGCTAGAGCAGACAGCTCTAACCCTGGCTGAGGAATTCAGGGCAGACATTGTGGAAAAAGTATGTGGGAAATGGAGAAACTCCCCTAACATCCATGAGCTTCATGGTCACTGGAGACTTGGGAATCACAAGAAATGCCCATGCAAACTGGCCTCTGGGAGTGGCACGCCTCCCACAGTTCTCATGTGCTGTCTGGAGAAATGGGGAAGAGAACATGGACAGAGCAAATGTGAATAAGCAGTTATCTTCCTCCAGCCCAGCTCTCCCCCACCACGTGGCAACCGGCAGTCTCTGTCAAGCTTCATGGTGTCTCAGAGAATATGCTGTCCGTACAAACAGAGTCATTTTTGTTTGGGCTCCAATGACTGGAGGCCTGGACAAAGTATGAAAGGAAAGCTACTTAGAAACTTTGAAGCCCTATCAGAGTAAAGGAATTATTTTTAGTGTTTTCAAACCAAATCTGCATCAAGGAGCAATTTGGGACAAACACTCCCACACAATGTTTTGAGTCTCAGCAAATTCTACTTGTGCTTCTTCCAGAATTGCTTACAATGGGAGTTGCTGGTTTCTTCTTTTTTGTATAGATGAAGCCATTAGAGGTTGATGCAGACAATCTCCTGAAGTTGCTTATAATAGTCTGAAGTTCATGCACTTTAGGAAACAGGAAAGAAGGCTCTCTTATATATTACTGCCTAACCTCTCATTCTTTTTTCAAGCAATACTTTATAAGAGAGTACATGTATTTTTAAATGAAAACATTTAGATATGGTTTGAATTAAATTAGAATCATATCACTTTTCCCATCCCGTTCTTCCCTTCAGTACTTTCCAATGATTCTCCCCTAAACACCATCCATATCCCCTCCATACACTGATAGCCTCTTTTTCTTTATTATTGCTAAGCATGCATGCACAAATATATATATCTACAACTCATTGAGTCGTTTTGTTGTTTGTGGGTGGCTATGTGGATTCAGGGTTGACCACTCTGCATTGGACCAACAAAAAGGACTCATCCCAGGGAGAGACTAATTGCCCTTCTCCCATCAGTCATGGGTTGCCTGCCTTCTCCCATCAGTCATGGGTTGCCTGGACTTCTTTGTCTAGGGGTGGGGCCCTATGAAATTTCCCCTTCTACATTACCTAGCCTGCTTTCTGGGGCTGATGCGGACATAGACCTTAGAAAAGAACTTACCACTACAATTTTGCTAGACCAGCAAGTCTAGCAAAGACCATAAGTCTTTATGACATTCTAAATCTTGTCCTTACATCCATAGGTAAGTGTAGCTGCCACCCTTCATCAGACCCTCTTCTCCTTAAAGGAAATGGAGAACATTGCAGAAAACAACAACCAAACACAGTATAGAGATCGACAGATTGTGGGGAGCCTAGCCCTAGTGGCTACATCTACAGCACAGCTCACTCATTCATGGCTCAGGGAACATTGCTGAAGAAGGGAGTCTTAAGAGTCAGAATACAAGAGCATCTGCTGTGAAGTAGGATTTCCTGGAAACAGTCATTGAAACAAGACCAGAACCATGGCAGTATCAGATGGCACATCCTTTTTGTTTTTCAGTCTTCATGACACAAAACGTGGAAGTCATTCATGTTTATTGAGTTCAAATATCAGGCCTTTAAGTGTCAGCTATTGTACCAGGCTCTGGAAACGAACTAATTAAAAGATACATCCTCCGCCTTTATCTTACTAGCGTTGTGGGTGACAAGAGACAGGATGGCCAACCACTGCAGGACAGCAGTAATGACTTAGGAGAGTGATAAAGGCATATGAAAACGTTGCAAACACAGAGGGTCGGGGCACATCTGGTCTGTCTGGAATATGAGGAAGGAACAGGCACGTTACCAATCAGCAGCACAGACCAAGGGCGGATTATAATAAGCATGGCATAGTCTCTCATGGAAAGTATTCAAACTAAAAAGCAAAAGAGAGCAAAAGCAAGCCTGGGTGAAGGCAAAGTTGAACATACTTTCAGGGATGGGATATTTTCAGGGCGGTAATCCTAAGCAGCATTTGATGATGAACTATGGGAGACTTGCCATGAACCTGAACAGTTGGCCTGCACGAATAATACTCCAGGAATAGCAAAAGGGCTGAGGGGTGAGTCACCAGGAGAGGGGTTACCTGGAACGTATAAGGCCTTGGCGCACTTGCACACACCCACTCACATATACACGTGTGAGAGAGATAGAGAGATACATACAGAGAGACAGAGACACACACACACACAGAGAGAGAGAGAGAGAGAGAGAGAGAGACTAGTTGTTGTCTCTAATCAGTACACTTACAGTTGGCATGGCTAAGAGGATACTGATTAGAATTAGCCTGGTATTTGATTTGACTCAGAAAGTAAAAAAAAGATAGGGAAGATGAGAGGGAGGTCAAAGGAAAGGAAATAAGAAAGATAGAGGCAGTAGGTGGTAGAGTCATATAAGGTCACATGGGGTCATCCGTTAGGCTTTTGTGGCCTATATACGGCTTCTTTATTAGGAAAACAGGAAGTAGATCCATTCTGCAGTGTGCTCATGGGACCGGAGAAAGTATAATGTGAACATAGGCTGCCCTTTCAAGATACTTGACTTTGAAGGTATAACGGAAATTATAAAGTTTTGTAAATAATCCAGGAATCATAAGCACTGTTATCAGCGTATTTCACGGCTAAAAATAGCCAGTGTTGGGAAAACAACAGAACACCCCGCAGAATAGGTAAGTAACCGAAACTGTCACAGTCTGTATTCAATGAATGTGATTGGATACTTGTGAAATACTTTGGTAGTGTGTGTTAAGCCTAGTTCAAGTTTACTAGTAAGGCTTACTCTAGGGAGACGAAAGTATGGGTAATCTAGAAGGCCAGAGAAGAACCCAGTTGTCCTGTTTTTTACAATAGACTTCAAAGTGGCCAGAAGCCTAGAGTCAAGAAGAGGGCCATGTAAGAGCCAGAAGTCAGGGGCATTTCCCAAGGTGTGTGGTCATTTCTTGCTATTCCAGTCAATGAACAAGCGCTGTAGAGATGGACCAGAGATAATGGTGAGAGTGATAACAGGTTTTAGGTTACTGCTCTAAGCAAAGTAGCCAATAAATATCATCGTAGGGACCATAAAGCCGAGCATCCCTGCCCAGTGTGGGCGTCACACACGGACAATCTTTGCCCTTTGCTCCCCCACACACCTGGATGCTCTGCAGGGTGGGTTCCCCCTTAGAAAAGGGAAGAGAAAAAGAAGGGAAACTCCTAAGTGTCAGATAAACACCAAAGTCCAGAGTTCACTCCCATCTACTCTGGCTCCTTCTCTGTTTCTTTAGCTGAAGTTCCTCTAATACTTATCTTGTACATTCAATCCTGACTTAGGGACATCATCTATAAACACAGTCGAGTACTGGTAACCACCCGTATTTCTAGAAATATGTAATGGTAGCTGATTAATTTGTTCTAATCTCCCCAGGGCTGGCTGCTTTGTGAGTTCATCGCTATCCAGTTCAATGCTCTGGATTCTCAAATGAAAGACACATACACACACCCTACCCTCTCCCACTTCCTGGCCCTGGTACTCCCCTACACTGGGGCATAGAGCCTTCACAGGGCTAAGGGCCTCTCCTCCCATTGATGACTGACTAGGCCATCCTCTGCTACATATGCTGCTGGAGCCATGAGTCCCACCATGTGTACTCTTTGGTTGGTGGTTTAGTCCCTGGGAGCTCTAAGGGTACTGGTTAGATCATATTGTTGTTCCTCCTAAAGGGCTACAAACCCCTTCAGCTTCTTGGGTCCTTTCTCTAGCTCCTTCATTGGGGACCCTCTGCTTAGTTCAGTGGATGGCTGTGAGTCTCTACTTCTGTATTAGTAGGGTGAGCAGGAGGAGAGGGGAGGGAATAGAGTTTTTTTTTTTTTTTTCAGAGAGGAAACCAGGAAAGGGGAAAACATTTGAAATGTAAATAAAGAAAATATCTAATAAAAAAAGAAAAGTCTGTGTAGAAAAATTAAAACAAATAAAGAACCACAATCCTTCACCATAAACACACACACACACACACACACACACACACACACACACACACACACACACAGAGCCTTTTATTTAATGTGCCTTAATCAGTTCAATGGCTGGGCTACTCCCAAACTTCCATGTTGCTAATACTTCCCCCCATACTCCTGAGTTATTACTTACTAAAATCTATATTCTATCTTTGCTACACTAAAACTAATTGGGTGTGTGTGGAGGGAGAGGATGGCTAGGGTGGCTCTTCTGGGCTCTTACAGGATTGGTACTCTGTCTTCTACAGCTCTCATGCCTGCTTCTTCCTCTTTCCCTGTAAGGGCGATTCTCCCTCCTCCTTGGTCCCCTTGCCAGTGAATCCTAAAGTCCCGCCTCCATCTTCCTGGCCAGTCATTGGTCGACAACAACTGTATTTACCAATCAGAACCAGCCTGGACCAGTTACCCTCAGCATCTTCTGTGTGGGATTCTCAAGCAGTTTGGGGAACCTCATTAACATAATACAAGCATAAAACCAAATCCCCAACAGATAGAGACTTTTCATATTAGTGTCCCTACCTTCCCTTTTGATCTTCTCATAGTACTCAGTCTCACATCATATTTCTCCTTATTTCTATAATTGCTCTGAGTGGCATAAGCTGTAGCCTGCTGGAAACAGTAGTCTTCATGGTAGGTTATTTAACCTTTACTTTTGGGGGATGAAGAATTTTATCAACTAAAATCCTCAGCTTTGGAGCTTTATGGATTCTTTGAGATTTAGTGGAGGTAAGTGGCTGCATGGCAAATAGGAAGAATACAGGATTGCACAGGCCAATGGCGGTCAGCTGTAGTTGTAGGGCCTAATCAGCAGGAGTTTTAAGAAAACTCTAGTGCCTCTTGTGAGCTTAGTTTTGCCTGAGTATTTGTATTCTCTTCAGAGACCCCAGGGAGGTTTTCATCTGCACTCAGGGTTGACAGTCACTGACAGAAACCTAAAAGAGAGGCTTTGCTGTTAATACTTGTAACGCGTGCATAGCTTCATTACTGACAGAGAAGCATTAATCAGTTTTAGGAAATGGATGCATAAGTTGTGAACACGTTCACTGAGCATATTTTAAAGATTTCATGGCAATGACAACTACACATGAATGGATTGACTCAGAGATACTTCTCAACAGAACATTACTTGGTACAGACTAAGTCAAGAGATCAGAGATCCTGTCAGGAGAGGCTAGGCTGAAAGGCTGCTGAGAATTTCAGAAGTCACAGGAGGTCAATGCTAATGAACGGATGTTTAGTTATGGTTACTCAGGTCAGTGATAGTGTGAGCTACACTTTGATTTGATGCTCTATGACCTGTACTACTGACTCTCTACCTGTCACTTCTTATCTGTGTCGCTCACAGTTACATAGGAAAAATTTATAATGATGTGTCCATGTATTGGCCAGATGCTGTAAGACTAGCTCTATGGAATGTTTCAGAGAAATTCATAAATAAATGTAAGAATTTTTTGATAAGGGATATAATGTAGATGACAACAAAGTTAAGTCACATGGAACAAAGCAGCTAGTCATTATTGCTTCAGTGTAGTGGATGCTGAGTCCCTATTGTGTGCCCTGTGTGAGCATGATAAGCGTCTTCCCTGTCAGTTTGTGTAAGCCAGGGTACACATCATTACATAACTCTCTACTCCTTTGCTTTGTTATGATTTTATTCTTGTCATCTTAATTGCCTTCCAAAACTAAGTACTTAAAGTAGTATTTATGTATTTGTTTACAGACCGGCTTCCTCCACTAGAGAAAGAGAGACCAGGGGCATTCTTTATTGGGAGGTCTCTAGAATTGAAGACAATGACTGGCAAGCAAAATACTCGGTAACCAGTAGTTGCATAAGTGAAGGTGCTTGCTTGCACACCAGACTTAAATCAAGGCAAGGCTCATATAAACCAGTGGTAGTAAAGAACACATTTAGAAGCAACTTCCCTTGGTCTAACAGGATGAAATGAGAGTCACCGACAGGACAGCAGAATGCTGGCGAAGAGAAAGAGAGTGCTCCCTGCACTGTCTCTGAAGGCATTTGTTAATGTTAGGAGTGAACCGTTTCCTTGCTATGGTTATCCATTTAATTAGTTCCACGTGTGGACTCTTCCATCCCCAGAACTGATACATATTTAATGTTCACATTCCCAAGTGTCCTCCACACAGTGGCTATGAAGCTGAGACTGAGAAACTCCCCAACAGGAGAAAACCCAAAAAAGCCTCTGCAGAGGCCACGAGCCATATTGTGAACTCTATAAAGTCCTAAGAAGGCTGAGCTTTTCTGTTCCAAATATCCTTACGGATACTTGATTCCAGTGCCATCCATGCAAATTTCTCAAAGCCTTTTGGAATGATCTGTGTTGATGGCAATCATGGCTGGGCTGGGGCCTTGCTTGCAATGAGGGCTGCAGGATGACATGGAGACCTTTGAAGAGTCCTGGGGTTGGGTCAGTAGATGCGAGTATTCTCCCTACACAAATTATAGTCACCTGCCTATTGGAGTCACGAGCTTGTTAAAAGAACATCAATCTTTTATTGTTCTACAGAACTTCCAACAACAGCACTATGGACACAAACAGGTGGCTGCAATTGGCTACTGCTCCTCTAATCCTGTTCTTAGGGAACAAAATTTGTATTTCAAAATCAGACCACAGACTTTAACTCCAGGGTGGAGTGAACCTCAGATGGTCATGCTCATTTAGGAAGGAATTTTAAACACAACGACATCTGGCTAGAAAGGAGTGGAATAAGGCAAATATGTTAGAGGGCTCAGAACCAGATCTTTCTTTCCCACACAAAATTACATACAGCCTGACAAAACCCATGATGAGTGACAAAGAAAGTTAAGCGATTGTTCACGGTGTCCAGAGAAAAGTGAATAAACATGCAGAAACAGGCACAAGTCTATTCTCCCAGCATTCTGTGTGTGTGTGTGTGTGTGTGTGGTGTACGCATGTGCATGTGTATGGTATATGTATGTGTATTTGCTCATGTGTGTATGTGTGTGTGGTATATGCACATGTATATGATGTATGCATGTGTTTGTGCTCATGTGTATATGTGTGTGGTGTACGCATGTATATATGCTCATGTGTGTGTTTGTGGTGTATGTGTTCATACATGTATGCGTGTGCATACGCTCATGTGTATATGAATGTGTATGTGCTCATGTGTGCATGCATGTGTGCTCGTGCATGTGTCCATGTGTGTGAAGGGTAGAGGTTAACATTAGTTGTCTTCCTTAATGACCTTTGACCCTACTCTTTGTAAGGTCTCCCACTGAGCTTAGAGTTTACTAACTCAGCAAGGCTACCAGTCATTAAGCCTCAGGAATCTACCTCCCCAGTGCTAAGGTTATAGGCACCTGTTCCTAGGCCTGGCTTGTTACATAGGTGCTTGGAATCTGAATTTGGTTTTCATGCTTGTGAGGCAAGCACTTGACTGATAGCTATCTCTCTAAATCTGTCACAGCATCTAAAAGAAATTATACATGGGCAGAATTTCATACATGGGCATTGTATCTACATTACTACATTGTATCTCCATTCTCTTCAATCTCCTCCTATGTCCCTCTCTCTCAAATTCATTGTCTCTATTATTTTTATGTGTGTGTCCAATGTCATTGGATGGATAATGTTAGAAAGCTGTCAAAGGAGAGGGAAAATTGATAGTCCTACCCAGCTGGAAAGTTCACAAACCACTACAATGACTGGACCATCAAAATATCCCCAATGATGTGATAGCGGCATTTTATCCTGAGGCTAACCTTAACAGTTGTCTAATGGCACCTAAGATCCACCGAATTGGAGAGAGTTCATGCTTGGTACTATAAACCTAGCTAACTACCCATGGCTGCTGAGACCACAGACCTGGAAGGGGAACCTACCCATGCCACTTTCCTAAGCCAATATAACTTCTGTGTGAAATGACAGTAACATCGTTTTACTTTTATAAGACTGTACCATAAAGTCAAGACTGTAGCCATGATCATTTTTTCTTGTAGGGAAGAACTAAGGTGTTTAGTAATTCAGTGGGTAAAAATTTTAAGGAATAAATCTAAGTCTAGAACTAAAAATGTGTCAGCCATCCCATCCATTGTTTAATATATCAGTACAAGGTAAAGACCAATGAATTTATATTTTGTACAAGCCTCTTATCCATAATGTAAGAAATGGCCAAGATTCTCAGAGCAACGATGCACCCATAAGCATACAGTAAATCTGAAAACAGATAGGAGAATTGAGCCGAGGTTGACCAGGGGCAGAGGGCACCTTCTTATTCCAACTGCCGTTTCCTAGTAGAGATTTAGTTTCTGCTTTTATAGCCAATAAAAAGTTATACTGTGTCTAATGCCGATCAAAATGAAGGGGAAAAAAACAATTTGCATTGACCAGAAGACTGTAATTAAATAAAGTCCCACGACTAAACATGACTAAGTATGTTTAGTATAGGAGGCTCTCAGCCTTCTAAAATTAATTATCTCCCTAATGAAAGTTGTCTGCTGTCAGAATAACCAATTCACTGTTTTCAACAATCTAACCATACCAGTTTTCAATTAAGATTCCAAAGGTGCAGATGAACATAAGTCATTTATGGCATCCTGCTTTTGTGCCATGCTCCACTATTGTTCCGCCTTCATTTTCTAGCATGTTTTTTAATTTGGGAAAAATTAGTGCTGAGGTTACTTTATAAAGATTACGTCCGCTGTGAAGGTAGCAATTCTGGGAAGCGCGTTCTGGAACAAAGCATTCCTTCCTTCAAATTTAGCAAGTGGGCTCCTAAAGTATACAATGGAACTTTAACAGTTTATTTTGTTTAAATGGCATCCATTGCAGTCCAGGGATTTCAGTGAACCAAGAGCCATCACTTTGCCTTTGTTCATAAGTGGGTAAGGGTATTTTTCAGGTATTTGTATTACTGTTTTTCTGTTTAGAAGCTAAGGGCTCAAGTACACTCATGCCTTAAAAATTGCCCAATGTCAAAGGCTCTCCGAACTGTGTTCAGAATAACTTTCTGGGAAACTGTCACGCCAAGCACTCGGCCTCAGTGCCTTCGATGATCTCTTTCACAGTATCGTTGTCCTACAACCAACACCCCTCCCCCCC
>JADRCC010381926.1:9889-21476 GCA_019843855.1 Hylomyscus alleni
AATAACCTCCAGCTTCTTGGAGTAGTTTCTTCTAGCCATGCAGGGTATTAGTTTTTGTATTATATGTTATAATATTAACTTTGGTTATGTGAGAGTTTGTCTCCACACAGCTTTTCCATAACCCCTTCATCTTGGTTTATCATCTTCCTTCAACCACTTTGTCTCCCCATTTCTCCATTTCACATAAAGCTTTCCACCCCAGTACTCCCAATCTCCACTTTTCTATTACCTACCATCTATTACGCCCCCTCCCTCACAACATTCCCCTCTCAATGGCCTCTTTCCCTGACTTCCACAAGCACTCTGAAGTGACATATACAAAAATTAAAGGTTTGAAGCTAGGGCCTGCTTATGAAAGAGGACACACCACATTTGTTTTTCTGTGCCTAGGCTACCTTACTCAGTATGATGTTTTTTTTTTTTCAATTCTATCCATCTATCTGTAAATTTTACAGTTGTATTTCTCTTTACAGTTGAGTGAAATCCCATTGTGTCTACCTATTCACCAGTTAATGGCCATGTAGGCTGGTTCTATCTTACAGCTCTTGTGCTTGGAGAGGCAATGAACACAGATGAGCGAATATCTCAGTAGTAGGATCTACAGTCCTTTGTGTGCAGTTACTGGACCATTTTTGAAAAGTGGCAGAGCATGCCGAGGAGGATTATTTTTGTGGGACAGGTATTTGGACTACAAAAATGGCTTCAGAGAGGATTGGTCCATGGTATCCTGAGATTTAGAAATAATTGTGATGTCAGTTGTGGTAGCTCACACTGGTAGGATTTGCTGAAGGATGCAGAGGCAGGAGGATCACGAGTTTGAGGCCAGCCTGGGCTATACATTTGGGCTGGTGAGATGGCTCTGCAGGTAAGAGCACTGACTGCTCTTCCAAAGGTCCTGAGTTCAAATCCCAGCAACCACATGGTGGGTCACAACCACCCGTAATGAGATCTGACGCCCTCTTCTGGTTTGTCTGAAGACAGCTACAGTGTACTTATAAAAATACAAAATCTTTATAAAAAAAGAAATAATCGTGATGAAAGATGACGTCATATTAAATCAGAGCCCCGAGGAGAGGTATTTTGGGTAGAATCGGATGTCAGAGGGGAGGGACATTTCTCTGTTTGGATGTGTTCTGATGGCATATAGAGTTTCAGAATATGGTACCAGTTTTGATCCTTAGGATGTCCTGGAGACATAATTTTTGTCAGTGATGATGTATACCTTCAAGGTACTTTTTAACCATACTTGGTAAAAGGATTGGTTTTAATCACAAGAAAGATCCACAGGAAATTCCAAAAGTGTAATTGTGGTAAGGGGAAATTTTGCAACAGAAATTCCCATAAGATGTCTTTCTAACGAAATAGAAAGGAGCCCATGAAATTTTAAGCAACCTCTAAATCTCATTTGTATTCAAAGATAGTTAGATCATGGGGAATTTGGGTTAAATTTATAAAAGGCTATATGGGTCCAACTTCTGTGACATACCTTGTCATTATCAAATTTCATGGGAGAATTTTACTTGTCATCGTTCACACTTACTAACTGTGAAATAGTAGGCACTGGCCACGTGTACTTTTTGAATACTGAAGATGTGTTTCTTTTGAATTAAGTATAAAGTATAAGTCAGAACTTTCAGACAGCACAAACATCATGTAAAATAGGAATATTTCTGTATCTATTCAACTTTAAAATAATATTTTTGATATATTAGTTTGAATAAAACATATTAATAAATTACTTTGGATGTCTCTTTAATTTATTTCAATATGACTATTAGAAAAATAGAAATTACACATATGACTTGTGTTAAACACTTCCTTTGGATGAAGCTGACCAACACTTAGTCTTTAGGCACAAATTGTATGCACTTATTTTATTTTTAATTAATTAATTAATATAAAACTCTGACTTGATAATACTAAAATTTTCTTAAGGAAAGGTTATATATATATATATATATATATATATATATATATATATATATATATATTTTAGGTGCTTGAGTGACTGGTAGAACCTGGTAGATTTCAGCATATATATATATTGGTTAGAATTTGCTCAGACTTTTTATTTTTTATTTTTATACACCTGGGAGCTACTTTTAGCTTGTGGTTAGCTTTGACTGTAAGCCAAATTTATATTGTTATAAAAAGAATTTAGTTCAGTGAAGGTGCTAATGAATAACAGAATTATTTTCATTCTACTTTGGACTCATACTTCCATCTCCTTGTTTTACATTTTTAAAGTGGAAAATTGTAGAAAGATAGATTTAGTCAATAATGTTTACATTTATTTCTTTAAGTCTTTGTCATTTTAATAATAAGCTAAAGTATTAGCTGATTGCTAAAATTACCAATTAATTGTTTAGATACTTTTAAAATATGTAGATTATATATTTAAAAAATACAAATACATATATACATTTAGGTTATAGGATCTAATTGTGTAGCACACATGTGGCAGGCTCCCTGTATCAGCTTCTCAAATAGTGGGTTATTGACATGATCTACTACACCTGGCTTGAAGTAAATTTCTACCAAAGGCTTAATTTATTACATTACTATTCTTACATTACCGTGACAATGGCAAGAAGTTCTTGTAAACTTTTCAAGAAGGAAAAAATACCAATTAATCTCTTCTGGATAAATATGCTTTTTTTTGCCCCTTCTTTCTTCCTCTCTGTTCTTCTTGGTTTTTTTTCCTCTCTGTTCTTCTTATTGATCTACTTTCATATTTACGTTTTTGTGAACCACTTGAAAGATAGCTGTGAGTATATACTTCTTTAACTAAAAAATATCAGCATTTGCTAAACATAAGAATATTCTCTAACAAAGGCATAGTACAGTGACAAAGTTCACAAAGCTTAACACTAGCCTAGTGTAACTATCTGCTGGAGACCACACAGTCAGCACTTACCCAGGGCCTGGTTCTGTCTCAGGAGCACACCAGGCAACACATCCCAGCTCTCCTGGCTTTCTCTAATCTACACTGGTTTCTAGTCTTCCTTTTCTGTTATCCTTCACACTGACTCTGATGTTTTTGTGTCTAGAACAATGGCTTTACATATCTTTTGAGGCTACTTTGCGCGTGATAAGGTGGAAGTAAGGAGCGTTTTTTGACAGAATAGCAGAAGCGATGCTGTGACCCCAGCATGGAGATCTCAGGGGTGCATGGATCACAGTGTCTTTTTGTTGATGTCTATTTTGTGAAGCTGAAGTACATTGGGTTTTGGCAAATAAATGCACCATTGTTTATTGTAATTAGTCAACAACCAACTGAGAAAACCTGTCCATCTAATTCCTCATCAAACGGGCGCCAATATTTTCAGCTTGTACTGATAATGTTTTCTTGTAATTACTCCTTCACATTTTTAACTATATTCTGACAGATTAAATGCCGTGGATACTCCAAAAAAAATTGTACTAAGTAAACATTAATGACATTTGAAGAAGTACAAACCAGTTCAATTCAGAAACCTGCTTTTATATTCACAATAAAAGCTATTTATATACAAATATATTATTTATGTTAATTTGTACCTGGCTTATGGAAGATTTTGCATTCCATATTCTAATTAGTCTGTTATTATTTCAGAATGAAGTAAAAATGAAAGAAATTCCTTAGTATTAATTTCAGTGTATAAATAAACATCGGTAGGTATAAACTACATCAGCCCAGCTGAGCAAGCCTCTCAATTTGAGAGCTAAGGTGTGCTGTGGACGTAGCTCTGTGGGAGAGCACTTGCCTACCAAGCTCAAGGCCCTGAGTTCCAGATCCAGGACTGCAAGCAGAATTTGAGAATTATTTTTTAAAGGTCAAATTCAATGCTGACATTTTTATAACCTAGAAATATCTTGGGACAATGGTAATGGAGAAGAACTTAAGACTGAGGTTCACAAATTAAGTCAAAGACAAAGCATCATTTTTCTAGCCTTGAGAGTTTTCATGGCTATTCCTATCTTTTTAAAAAACAAAAATATAATATTCAGCCATGAGATAATAAAAGAACTTAAATTTGCTTTAAAGTATCCCAGTTGGGTAAGGTGGCGTAAAAAGTGAAACGTCATTTTCCTTTTAATTTTGAAGCTACATTCAAATGATCCTTATTTTGAGTATTAAATAGTTTTAAAGTGGGGGGCTGGAGAGATGGCTCAGTGGTTAAGAGCACTGACTGCTCTTCCAAAGGTCCTGAGTTCAATTCCCAGCCACCACATGGTGGTGAGATCCGATGCCCTCTTCTGGTGTGTCTGAAGACAGCTACACTCACTGTACTCACATAAATAAAATAAATCTTAAAAAAAAAATCCTTTAAAAAATAGTTTTAAAGTGAAATTGCTTTATAAGGTTTTATCATTTTTTTAATAGTATGGAATGAGGAGACAAGCTTTTTTCATTAAAAAATTTAAATCAGTCTGCTTTAGACATAGTTATGATATTTTTAAAGAAAGTGTGCTCTAGTGATGCCAATCAATCTTAATTGTCTGAAGTGTCTTAATTACCAAAAGCCCGTATTAATTACAGCCTTTTTCTAGTTTATGTAATGATTTTCTACCGAGTTTAAACTCATTTATCTTGGCTGACCTTCTGAAAGCATGAATACCCTTTGTTTATCGATTTGGCCTTTGGGGACATCTTAGAGAAGTTTTCAAGGTAAAAGCAAAGCTAATAAACCCACTGATTTATTTAGCTCATTTGTGACGGGTTTCATGGGAAATTGTTACATTAACGTATTTATCATTTTGTTACATTGATGCAATCCTTTGTTCTTGTTAAACAAACGAACTGCCAAAAATTATTTTCATCAAGGATTTGAACAAGCCAATTGAAGTCAAGAGTCCAGCTCCACTGTTCTCTCTCTTACCAACTACACAGGCTTGCTCTATCTGTGAGTTATTTGCCCAGAACAAGTTATCGAATCTTTTGAAGCCTTAGATCCCTATTTTAAAAAGCAAAGCAGGGGAGAACACTGTCTCAAAAGCCCGAGAATCGTATCAAAAGAGGGTTGGTTGGGCCAGTAGCTCAGTAGTGCAGGTTTTAAAATGAAAGAACTTTATAAAGTGATATTTGAGAAACACTTGGTATAGTGACTGCCACTTGGAAAATAAGAAATGTCAGCTATTACTATTTTTCCCAGTGGGTTTTTTTTTTTTTTTTTTAAGTAACTAGTGAACGTTTCCTGAGATTACTGAATAAGAACACATGAAATCATCTTGATGGCTAACAGAAAGTATCAAAGAGATTCTACACCTCTCTTTCAAATACGGTAACCAGGAGACAGGCAGCCAGAACTGTGATGTGCTATGCCTGCGAAACACACACCAAGTTTCACAAGTGTACCTGAAAAAGAACCTCAAACAGCTCATTAATATTTTTGTGCTGCCTTATGTTGAAATAATAAGACTATGGCATGCTGAATTAGCTGTTGTTAAAATTAACTCTCAATTGTTTAAAGAAGTTAAGGTGTCTATTACATACACTGTTGAGTTGTGCCTATCCTTGGGTTTCTAGGGACAGTGGCTAGCCTGGAACGTGGGTTACCTTTAAGTGGTGATTCTGCCATGCAGCTTCTTGCACTTTCACATCAAAACCTGAGAACTGTTATCATTCCTTGCTTGGAATCATTTGCCATGTGGTCTGTCCTCAAAATATAAGAAAAAGAAACTATTGTTGATCTTGTAGTCTCAGTGTTTTGAGTGGGATGTCTTTCGGGCAAGAAGATAGCATTCTTTATTTATCATCTCAACTGCCAAATGAGTAATTCCATTGTGTGCTACTCTCTCCAGCAAGATAATATTATCATTAAAATTAAACAGTTGAAGGAAAAGAGCTGTATAAATATTGAGGACCCTTGAGTTAAAGTTAAAAAAAAATACAGCATTATGGCTAATATTCATATGACCGTGGCTATTGCTGTTATTATCACCACAAATACAAATATTGGATATGGATTAGTATAAGTTTTATAACTTGATTACTTTAGTGTGGCTTTTCGTAGTCTACTCCAAGTAAACAGATCTCTTAAGAGCAGAGTTATCTCACATCCTGGTTTCCCTCACAAAGTCTCAGTGTGAAACAGTTCCTTTATCATAATTCATAAGAGCTTTCCCTCTCCCTTAAAATTGTATTAGTATGGACAGTAACTTCTATTAACATCCTTCACAAGAACACTCTAGATGAAAGGACCCTGTCAAAACGCATCGGGAAACACAACATATTCCACTTCCATCCTAGAAATGGGTGTGTCTCGGCACCAAAGACTTGATAGGCTTGCTTAATTTAGGTTAATTCTGCCTTTCCTAAATTTATTTCATGGTGTGATTCTTCTTTCTGTAATATTTATTAGTATTCTACCGAACACGTTTACAACAGGGCAGAATATTCAGAATTTTTTAAATGTTCTTTAGCTAATGGATTTCTAGTTTAGGCATAGAAGAGTTAGATGTGAGCCTCCTATAGTTAGTCTCTCACTTTTTCTAGGCTATGACAGTGAGATAAATGCTTACCTTCTTAATTCATGATCACGAACTTGGAGTTTATCTCTGACGTCTAGACTCTATTTTTTTTTCAATAAAAATGTGGTGATTTGAATGAAAATGGTTCCCCCCAAAGGCCCATAGAGAGTGATACTATTAGGAGGTGTGGCCTTGCTGGGGGAAGTGTGTCACTGGGGGGTGAGCCTTGAGTTTCAAAAGCCCAAGTCAGGCCTGCGTCACTCTTTCTTCCTGGTGCCTGTAGATCAAGATGTAGAGCTCTCAGCTTCTCCTCCAGCACCATGTCTGCTTGCTTGCTACTGTGCTTCCTGCTATGATGATATTGGAGTGAATCTCTGAATTGTAAAGCTAGCCCCAATTAAATGTTTCCCTTTATAAGAATTTCCTTGGCCATGCGCGGTGTCTCTTCACAGAAACTGAAACTCTTAAAACACATACCA
Organism: Hylomyscus alleni; assembly: GCA_019843855.1. NCBI lineage: Eukaryota > Metazoa > Chordata > Mammalia > Rodentia > Muridae > Hylomyscus > Hylomyscus alleni. The sequence continues at coordinate 16,822 of JADRCC010381926.1, forward strand.
AACTGAGGTTTGTAAAGAATAATGTAATATATATATATATTAAAGATGACCTCTATCCTAACTTGTGAATTAATAAGTGAGTTGGTTTGCCTTTCCTGTGTAATGTCTTTTCCTTATTTTCTCGGTTGATTATTTTCATGGTTGGAACTCTAGACCTTGTCAGAATACAAACTAGTAGAGCAGACTGATAAGGCACACACTGTGAGGACACAGAATTCTCTGCCAGCTGGACCCTTAGGGATGAGAATGTAGACATCAGAAAAGGCTTGCCCTCTGGATCCTCTGGGCGGTGTAAAAGAGAGCTTCTGTTGGAATTGCTGTGAGGCTGACGAAATCACCAGCTTCAAGCTCTGTCAGCAGCAGATGCGGAATCTCATCAGGGATGGGCTAAACCTGTACAAGCCTCTGGCTGTCTACTTCTGGGTTCCACTAAAGACAGGCATGCAGGCTTAGATAAGCGAAGATAACGTGCCCTGGAGGAAGACGTGACTCTGTGTAGGCTAATCAGAAGATACCAAAGGGCTAAGATTTACCTTCAGTGCAAGTACCTGAAGGGAAATGACTGCTCACATACAAGAGGGCTGGAATGTTATACGAGACACAACCACAAACTGAAGGTATACAAGGAAGTTGAAGCTCTTGGCTAACCAGGTGGAGGCTCCAAGCATCTAAAATCCAGCCACACGGTGAGGAGCCTGTGCCAGTCACTGAGTCTGAATTCCGGTAACTCCTAAATATTCGAGATAAACAGGCTTAAAGGAAGGAAAGCTTGCCTCACAGCTCCTTTCAAAACCAAGGCAGAGATGAGATTACTCTACTAGCTCCAGGATCATTGTGAGATATTTTTCTAAGGGGAATTCTAGGTGAAGAAAGCCCTGTAGAAAATTAAAATGCCAGCCAACTGAGGTGTTTACGTTTTCACGAAGAGAACTGTCTAGAGCGGCAACCCAAGATAAGTATGTACAAGCCATGAGTTGCTGGGAACAAGTTAAGGAGACAGGGAAACAGAAGTTTAAAGACTTTTGATTGGAACTGAAATATAAAGACGCTTTATTATTTAAAGGAGACTAAAATCTGACCTCTAGTTTTAACTACTCTGACTATAAGATACCAGGCAGTCAGTCCACTGTGATATAACACAAGGGGCAGCGAACCCTTTAAGAGCTTGAAGGCTTGAAGAGAAACTTCCTTAGGCATGCCAACCCTGCACCTGAGAAATAATGACTCACCATGAGCAGCAGTCCTTGGACACACCCTTTCAATAAAAGGAGTGGGAATCTCATAAACTATTTTAGCAAGAACTTCCTCAAGTATGTACTTGGCCACTCTGTGGAGCACATGTGCGTGCGTGCGTGCGTGCGTGCGTGTGTGTGTGTGTGTGTGTGTGTGTGTGTGTGTGTGTGTGTGTGTGTGCGCGTTTACATAATAGCAACATGATATTTCTTTAAATAAAAATTCAGTTCTGGCCTTTGAATATCATTTACTTTTTCATCAATAGAATAAGAAATTCTACTGTAGTTTTTTTAGTCTTTTGGAGTTTATCTTTAGAGAATGCTTTTATTTCAGGCCGTTTATGAAAATAAGTTGTCAGATGCCCTGGTGCAAACTACATGGCAATCAGTCCCCAGTGCGGACATTTTGGGGCACAGCTAGCAGTGACATCACAATTAGGCTTATATGCCTTGCTGTGAAGCTCATCTAGAGCCTTACATTTTTCACTAGCAGGGATGCCGCTTGGCTCAACTAGAACTTGTGCCACAGGCCCTCACTGTGACCTCACTACAGGGCTGGCCCAGGGGAAACAGAAGTTTCGAGGTTTCACAGCTGCTGACTGAGCCCTTGGAAAAGGATTATTTTGGAATATTTTTATTTTGCTAAGGAAGGGAAAGAGATGGGTCAGAAATAGGAAACCAACAAGGAAACAAGCCGGTCAGCATTCAAAACTGATTACTGTGGAGTTACTTTGTGTCAAGGAAAGAAAAGAAAAAAAAAAAAAACCAAAACACAGAGTTCCAGAAACTTCTTTAGGGAGGATTCTTCCAAAGAGCTTTTGTTGCGTGTATTTTGCCACAAATAAATATACTTACCTTAACTCTGCAATGAGTCTTAATTTGTTTTTGCCAATTTTCACTGTGGCTGCCAACTCCACGGAAAATAAGGAACGTGTTTCCAGGAAGCTCTCGCAGTGGCAAGGCTGGGTTATGTGGCCATCGTTCTTTAGTGCTGTAAATATTTTAGAATGGAGTCAGCTACTGAGCTGGGACCTCCTCCAGTCAGCAACTAGCAGGCTGTTAATTATGCCAGACTCCCTGAATTCAGGAAAGGAAGCACTGGTCTCCCTACTCTCATTTTATCATTCCCTTAAACAGTTGTGGAGTAAGCATCTATTAAATATTAAACATGTTGATTTTTCTTTTTGAATGCACCAACACTTAAACAAACAAATAAAACAAAACAAAAAAACCTCTTAACTGGGATTAGACAGCCACAGTGCCTATTTTATGGCCTAGTAAGGCAATATGTAAATTGCAATTCAGAAGACTGGCATTTAATTTTCTACTTTTTTAGTATTGGATTGCTAACCTTCCCAGAGCTGGATTAAACTCCTCAGGCTTAGCTTCCCCATCTTTAAAATGGGAACGGTGATACTTATACCGTAATGATCTGAAGATTCCGAGAGAATGTGGGGCAAGGTTATCTCACTGAGGCAACAAGGAACCCGACTTCTCATTGCTTCCCTTTTGGTTCTTGTAGGTCCTTGACCTCTGCGCTGAATAAAAGTGTGGGGCATGGAGTGCTGGATGCTCACCTACCAAAGTGCTGTGCAGTGCAGCAGATGAAACTGAAAACATTGCCAGGATGTGCAGCCTCCGACTGTTACCCTCCAGAGGGCAAGAACTTTTAGTCCATCGTTTCCAAAAGAGTCAAGTGCTTGCACAGAAATAAAAAGACAAAGCAGTCATCCTTGCAAGACTCACCTGCGTTTCCTAAGCGTCCTTGTGTACAGTTACATAATAGTCCTAATCCCAGGATCTGAAATTCTGGCCCGCAATACTCCTTAATAGGGGAGGACTCGTCTAAAAAAACTTCTTGGGGCTGGCGAGATGGCTCAGTGGTTAAGAGCACTGACTGTTCTTCTGAAGGTCCTGAGTTCAAATCCCAGCAACCACATGGTGGATCACAACCACCCATAACAAATCTGACACCCTCTTCTGGAGTGTCTGAAGACAGCTACAATGTCCTTACATATAATAAATAAATAAATCTTAAAAAAACACTTCTGAGTTAGTTTTAACTTATTTTTCGACGTTTCCACTCATGTATACAATGCATCTTGATCATATCCGTCCCTATTCCTTCTCTCCATCATAACTTCTCCCGCCTACCCCAATATCTCTTTCTTCCAACTTCATATCCCACCCTCCTTTAAAAAAATAGTTCATTGAGTCTAATTCATGCTGCCCATAGTCATATGGGTATGGAATCATACACCGGGGGAGGGGAAGTCTACTAGAATTTAAAATTTTAATTTTGGAACATGCTTCTCCGTGGTCATACTCCATCCATCCCCACAAACTTGACTATTCCTTGACCAAGAAGAGTCAGGCAGTAAGGGTCTCAGTTTCTAAGCCAAACATTGATTATTAACATTTTGTTTTATATTTGATAGGGTCTATAACCCATGTTGGTCTAAAAGTCTCTGTGTAGCCAAGGATTACTTTATACACCCGATCTTTGCCTCTGGTTCCTGACGAATATATTATGAGCATACACCAATATGCCTAGTTAATGTGATATGGTCAAATACTCTATCAACTGAGCTATATCCTCACCTCCTAAAATTTTTATTATGATGTTTATATCCTCTAAATGCTCAACAACTACTTTGGTTCAAAGAGATACCAGTTTGAGCAGGGCAGTGGTGGCACACCCCTTTAATCCCAGTACTTGGGAGGCAGAGGCAGGCGGATTTCTGAGTTCGAGGCCAGCCTGGTCTACAGAGTGAGTTCCAGGACAGCCAGGGCTACACAGAGAAACCCTGTCTTGAAAAACAAACAAACAAACAAACAAACAAACAAACAAAACCCAACAAGAGATGCCAGTTTGTGTTTACCAAAAATGTCCAGGGTTTCTTGTACTCATTATGATTGACGGCATGAATGCCCACCTCCACAAAGTAGGCCTTACTGTGTTCCATGTACTTTTCACACAATTAAAAAAAAAACCTTCGGCTCTTCTGTGATACTACCTTTCTTCCTATTCAATACAATGAATTATAAAACGATCTGATTCTACAATACCAGCCAAGCCAAAATAAATAGAATGTTAAACATATGCATTAGTTGTTTTTCCTTTACTGATTCAAACTTACTTCTTATAATTGTTTTACTTACATACATTTCAAATTTTTCCTTCAATCTGCTTTATTTTTGTCCCTGCATTTCTTTTTAGGCAGGAACAATCCTGGGTCAAAGATTCTGAAGGTAGATTGGTGACCCCATCCCTCCACTGGGGGCCCTGTCTATCTACTGGAGGTGGTCTCTCCAGGTTCCATCTCCCACTGTTGGGCATTTAGGCTAAGGTCATCCCCATTGTGTCCTGGGAGCCTTCTCATTTCCCAGGTCTCTGGGACTTTCTAGAGATTCCCCCCCCCC